>CAIGRB010034804.1:1999-12022 GCA_903798255.1 Fraxinus quadrangulata | reverse complement strand
TCTCTCTATACACACACACACACTTGGACAGCTTTTACTACACCATTAGGATATTTTGAATGGTTAAATCATGCCTTTTGGATTAAAAAATACACCATCTATTTGATTTATTTATGGACACATTCTTGTTCTACATATATCGTTTTTATATCGAGAATTGAAAAATCTAAATTTTCTAAACTATTAAATAAAGCGAAAGGAAATATGAAAATTTTACTTTAATTAAAAGTCTTTGAATTTTCTTTAATTAGAAGTCTTTGAATTTACAACGATTGCTAAATAGATTTTGAGTACGAGTGTTAATCCATCTTTCTTTGAAAAATAGAGGGTTTATTTTTTAATCCAAATTGCACGACTGATTTTATAACTATTCAATATTTTATACAATTTTAACCATCTTTTATGTCTTATTTTATCAAATTTTGTCTTTTTAATAAACTTTACTATGGTTTCATCTTTATGCTCTTCCCTTTTAACTTTCTGCGTATATAATTGTCCTTGGTCTTCAATAATAGTCATTCATTTATCTTTCTGACATTAGGACATTTTGAATTAAAAAAATGCCCTCGATTTTTCAAAGAAAGACAGATTACATATTTACTTCTTTTCTATCCATACAGGATTTAGAAGCAGCAAGGGGGGATATGATGGCTTTGTGGAAGCTGCGACAATGGCGACAAAGTTGTTTAGTCCAACTGAGCAGCAGAAAATTGTTAATCACACACTTGATATAGCCTTCCCTAGGCCTATACTTCACATGGCAAGTTCATTTTTTCAATATATTTGATCATCTTTATCATAATTGCATTACATATTAATTTTCTAAAAATTGATTGGCTGAAATTGAAATTGAAATTGAAATTGAAATAAAAAATAAAAAAATAAGCAAGGAGACATGAATTTAAAAAATATATTAATTATATTGCCCCTGTTTGATAGAAATTAATATACAAATTTTAATTTAAATCAAAATTAACAATTAATTTTAACCACATATTTTATGAGACCCTAAACTTTTCATTTACACAAATCATCAACTTTTATCAAAATCTACTAAAAATCTGATTTTTATCCCACCAATTAAGAGAATGGTAATTTTTTCTCGATATTACTCTTTTGTCATGACTTCTGCTTGCTCTAATAACTTTTCCGTAAAACAAAACATTTTTTTAGAAAATAATCCAAATATATTCAAAAATAATTTCTTAATATTAGACACAACTTTTAACTTTTCAAAACTTTTGCCATATGAGCCATATATTTAAGATTTTTTGTTATACAATTTTAGTCATCCCACATGAATGAAGAGGTTGAACTAATTTGTGTGGTAAGAGGAGAGTTGAGAGCTAAACAGTAAAGTATTTGGTGTTTATTTCGTGCGAGCAACTATTAAATGCAATATAGAATTCTAGAAGCTAATTGTGTTTCACTTCATTTTTTTTGTCTAAAAAGATTTAAATCTAATTTATTTGTTGTGAAACGATAATTTGCTCGATTGCATCAATAATTAGGCTCATTTTTATGACGATTCTAACCAAAATCGATGTCATGCTAATTCAAGTCGCATAGCTATTAATTAGAATTTTAATTTTAAATTTCATGGTATTTACATCAAACTATGTTAATACAGCATAAATCCTAAATATGACACGTACTTTATTAGGATTTTTTTTAGTAAATTATCACATGTGACATCATGATGATGCACAAGAGAATAAGAAATGCAAAATAGTGAAAATGAAAATTTCTTATAATTTTTCTGATAGAAAGACAGTCAAGCATAGAAAGGGAAATTGAATACATTCTATTACGTAAAGTCCACCCTACTAAATAAACCATCATTATAAATCGGATTTCTTCAGTCACGCAAAGTAAAAGTAACAAGCTCCTCAAGACAAATATTTGGAAAATAAAAAAATAAAAAAAATCATGTTAAATATTCAGATAATGCAATTATATACAGGCCTTGATTAGTGTATGTGTTCACATTTCACCACAGATGAGGACCTTGATGCCACAATCTAGATTTACAAGGGAGTTCTTCGCTGTCTTCACGACGATTTTCTTTGCTTGGCTTGTCGGCCCTTGCGAGGTGAGTTGAAAATCGATTATTTTGGTATTATTAACAAAAGAATAATGCAAACAAAAGAGAGATATCATCGACATATTTGACACGTTGAATTAGACATGAAAAATATGTGATTAAGGACTAAAAGTGTCAACCCCCTTTAGTTCAACGTACCAATTCTACCCTATACAATATTAACATAAAAAACGATGTTGTCAATACTGTATACCAAATATGTACTTTAAGAAACTTCAAATGGTTGCACACTCATATCACGGCTTCGTGAGTGTGTGCAATGGTCAAGCAGTGAAAGTAACATATGTCCTCTTTCTCTTGACACAAGGTGAAAGAGTCGGAGTTCGAGGGAGGAAAAGAGAAAAATGTGGTCCACATAAAGAAATGCAGGTACCTTTCGCCTTTTGCTTCCAAATAAATCACCATAATTTCCCAATGAGAACCTATATACCTAATTGAAACAACTTTAAGCTGCAAAAATAATATAAATTAATTATTGTTGTCTCTCTCTTTTCCAGTCTTAAGAACATCTTCAATGTGATCCACTCATTTTGTCCCAATGATTCTATACAGATTTTTAGAGGAGACCAACTGTGTAGGAATGTGCACTAACCTATGCAAGATGCCATCTCAAGCGTTCATTCAAGAGTCCCTGGGTATGCCTACCACCATGGTGCCTAGTAAGTATCTTGTGACTTGCTTCTAATGTAATCCTTCATTCATACAATCCCGATCAGGCAGAGACCTTCCCCTTTTTCTTTTTTAGAAAAGGCATGATACTGACACCAAGAGATGAAAGCTAGGGGAGCAAAGCCCTTGCTATCAACTTTTTAAAGCCCTAGACTTATAATATTCACATTCGTGTACGTATAAATTAGAACATCTATCATCCAAGCCTTAATTTTTTTGATTTAAAGACATTGAAGGGCAAAAGCAAATAGGGATCATACCTGGAAGAGTAACAGTGTGGGCACTAAAAGTTACAAACCTTGCAAACCATTTAAATGGAGGGTCCCATCCATAAGCCTACTTAATGCAGAAAATAACACATCATAGCTTATTTGAAATTTCCACAATGTAATGCATTACTGCTAAATATATAACTCAATTCTTTATATTATAAAGTTTGTACCCAAAAACTAAAAGGGGGAAAATCTTGAGACAAACCAGCAAAGGCGACACTTTTTATTTAATAAATTGTCATGTCTCTGCTTATCATCCTTCCCTATTCCATGCACGTGTAAAGAAAATGTTAAAAGTCTGCTAGGCTCTAGTATCTGAGAAACATATAGTGATGCTTAAATGAGTAAGTTACAGTCCCAACAGTTCCGCAAACTTAATGCATCAGTTGATATTTGAGTTTTATATGATTAAAAAAAACTTTTTTGTTTGCAGATTTTGAAGATATGAGCTGTGAGATGATATTTGGTCAGCAACCTCCACCACCAAGCAGTGATCCAGCCTTCACGCAACCATGTTACAAACAATGTAATTATTTAAAATTTAATCTATCATCACATTCTATTAATTTTGGAATGCATAGCAGGATTTTTCCCATTTAGAATAATGAATATAGCTCAAGCATAGCTTGTCTATTCTAATTAGCCAAATGATAACAAAATATGAATAAAGGTGATGGGAATATTATGCTCATGCTCCTCTACGTCATTCGTGCAGGCAAGGCAACCCAAAGGCACCAGAAAAACTGCACCAGCTCGTAGGGTGTAGCTGTTCAAAAAAAACAAGAAAAGTAAAAAGAAAAAGATATTACGAACAAAGAGGTGAGGAAGAAAGGACTCGGAGAGTATAAGAGGAAGGCAATTATATTCTAATTCAATTAGATCCTTCTCTGATCACAACAATCTGTCAGATATATCCAGTAAGTTATTTCCAGCTGGTTTATCATACAACTCTTTCATGAAGAAAAATTGAAAATTATAAATTACACAGCAAGAATCTATGAATTGATTATTATGGGAGGCTTCCTAATGCCAGGATATTCCATTAGCCATCAAGCACCAGATAGAAAAAGCATGATACCAATTTTGAAGTTCTCATCTAGTGATTAAATATTATGTTGAAGATAAGATTGAAATCATACATATGTAGTCCTCTCTCACAACTTAAACTTTTAGATGATTCTCAGCTTGAGTCTTATTATCACCAATTTAATGAAATTGTGTACATGTAAGGTTTTGATGAGAAAAAAATGAACCCTGCATGAGGAAGCGTGTTGAAGAAAAGATTTAAATGAGACATTACTTAAGAGTCTTGATTACAAGAAAAGATGCTACATCTCCAAGATAGCTATACAATTTCATTAATATTTAAAGAGATTTTCCAATGACTCAGTTGCAAGAAAAACTATGTTATTAATAACAAAACTAAAAACACCAATTCAACAGTGTTTGCTATGTATGTGTGAAAAAAAATTAGACGAGGGTGTGATCGGCGTCATATGAGATCATGAAAGCAATGCTTGCGTTGTTAGCTCTATTAAGATATATAAGTTGCCATCTTTACTAAATGGTTCTTTAAGCCGTAATAAACTAAAGGAATTTCAGCACCCCTGCAAAAAAATTTTCTCAGTAAATAAGACGATTGCAGAGCATAGTGGATTTACAGCTTATTGAACCAAGTCAATACACCATAACTTATTATGCCATTTAAATTGAAAAAAAGGTTCTAGACACTAGATTTATAATATGACAGGAGGATCTTGCCGGCACTAATTAAGTCAATTATCGATAGAAGGATCAACAAGTACGATGAAATTTATTGTCAGTATCAATTCTGAAAGCAGAATGTTGATATTCATAAATTAAAATTGAACGGATATGCTGGTGGTTTTTTGTATGTTTGATGGTTCTAAGACTAAAACAACACCTATAAGACACACTAATTTATCCTAGTGACCAAGCCAATAAGGTTTTCTTGCTTGGAAAAGTGCTTTGACTCGAGACTTGTTGTAGGTTTTAAGGACAGCAGGGGTGGACCTACCAAGTGTCTCCCACTTCACATAAGATCACAAGT
This sequence comes from Fraxinus quadrangulata, assembly GCA_903798255.1. NCBI lineage: Eukaryota > Viridiplantae > Streptophyta > Magnoliopsida > Lamiales > Oleaceae > Fraxinus > Fraxinus quadrangulata. Next base: position 6,906 of record CAIGRB010034804.1, on the reverse strand, counting down.
GACCAAATTAATATTATTCTGCTGTCTTTTCTATCATATTAAGAGAGTGAAGCACTCACAGAACAGATTAAGGCTTATTAGTGCAGCATTTGGTGGATCTGTTAAACAAATAGCACAACACACTAAGTCTCATTCCCAATAAATTTGGGGTCAATTAAGAATATTTCAGGTGTAGTAATCTTAATTTAGGGATAACATATTTATATATACACATAATTACAAGCATACAAATAGCTACCTTCAATACATCCATTAATGCAAGGTGCTGATATGGCCATGTCTGGTAAAGATTCTTCAAAATTCATATTTCTCCAAACTTATTTCAACCACTCATTCTCCAGATAAAATACTTTTACACGTGCACCCATAATTTTATTTTTCTACTTTTTAACCACGTATTCTCCAAAAAAATCACTTCTCACAAAATCTATTCAAAAAATTTGAATAAAATAGGCCCTTAGTATTTAAGCACAATAAATCTTCAATGTAAAACTTCATATGTAGCACTAGCAATCATTTTTATTTTTATTTTTTTTCTATGCAGAGAAGAAATTCATCCTATTGCAAACTTAGAAGGAAGTCTTGAATTTTAAAAAAATAATTCAAAAGGCAATGACAAGAAAAAATAACCACAAATAAAAAATTTCCACTAAAAAATCAGCTAAAATTTAATAATAGCGAAGATAATGGAACCTAAATGAAAAAATGAGAGTATCAACACATAATTCCTAAAATTTTTTGTTTTAAGATTTCAGCAAATCAAAAGCTTAGAGCACAATAGAAACAATTGAAGCAATCATTACAACGTAGAATAAATTTTGAAGCATAAAAAATATATAAGAATCGAAAAAATAACATTTGAATAAAATTGATGTAAGAAGAAAAGAAAACTATAAATTATTTACCTAAACTTTTTTTACAGCGTGCTAAGATTGCTCGTTTAGAATCCAGTAGTGGCTTCTGCCTTCCTATTCATATTGTAGCCAGGATTCTGAAATTTGAACCGGACCCGGTCCAGCTATATGATGGTACTTTTTGCTTGCTATGTTAAACCCAATAATTTTAGGCCCACTAAGCCCAATCTGCTTATGGCATTTGGCCCATTAAGCAGGATTATTGAGCTAGCAATGTTGTAATTGATCCATTAAAGTGATCGCTCAGTACTAATGGGCTCAAGAATTAAGGTTATATTTCAGTAGCGAAATTGTCCCCACACACGAAAAACTGATGCGAGATAGCTCATCTTGAATCGAATTGTTGATAATTTTTTGTCCACATGCCCTTACATATTATATTGTACTGAACAATTTCAAATAAAAAAATTTAAAATTTCATTGTATATTGTCAGAGTACAATTTAATACTGTTAACGAACATGAACTGATTTGCAACATTGTGTCAAATAAATTAATAATTTTGTCGAAAAAGCTACTCACTATCACAAGACGATGCGATCTTAATAATTTAACTTCTAATGAAGCCATATGTTTGTTAAATAAGGTAGGCTAAGCCCCAATTTGGTCGAACTTTTTTATAAAATGTATAGTTAAAAAGTTAATAATAAAAGTTATGAGAGGTATAATATATGTGGTTAACGAAATTTGACCAACTTATAATTTTAAAAAGCTAAACCAAACAGGTACCGAATCATATTGAATCAACACTATTAAAGAGAAAAATAACTGAAACCTCATTAATTCTTGTTTTCTCATGTCCCATTCTTGGTACTAAACAAACTCTTATTAATATACAATAAGTTTGTTTAAACTGCAGCCTTTATTCATGCAAATCCATAGACTGTATTTTCCTTGAAATTCTCCCTCTTTCTCCATCTCCATACAGTGCATAGGCTTCCTCTCCATGCACTGAATCATCTCCCATATGCAAAGCCTCTTCATCCAACCTAAGTGGAACCACTAGCTTAATCAACAAGCAAATTAAGGTTGTCATTACAACATTCAAGCATATGACAAACACAAGTCCAAGAATTTGAATCCCCAGTTGCTTTAGCCCTGCACCAAATCTGCCACTCTGAATCCCATATGCAAATCCTATGTAGTGCTGCCAGTTCTCCACTAGGTAAAATATGCGATTGAGTTTTGGCTCGGCGAAGATTCCAGTGAGTATCCCGCCTAACATTCCTGCGATGGCGTGGGTGTGGAGCACTCCCAATGTGTCGTCGACTTTCTTGAGTAAGTGACATTTCTTTTGGAGGATCATCATTGTGTACCATGGAATGCTGCCTGATAGCAACCCCATTATGATTGCTGCCCAACCTTGAACCACTCCTGCAAAACATTGTTATAGCAAATTTTAGTCGATCAATTGTAATGACTCTAATTGTGTCCCACGTGGCTAAGCTAGTGGCTTGGTTCACGGGTTTGTAATCACTCGATTATCTTCCATATACAAGCCGTTTCAAAGTCTAGTTCCAACTAATGTGGTTGTAGTATTAGAGCAAACAACCTTTTGGTTATGACCTGATAGCAACTTGAAGGGGCTACTTCCAGTAGAAGATTGGTTTCGTAAAGTCTCGTAACTGAAAAAATGGCTTGTTGTAGCTGTCGATTCTAAAGAAGGGTGCAATATAACAACCCTAATCATGTCCCATATTGCTAATTAAAGGCTTGATCTGTGCTTATAATTACTCGAGAGCGACTTCTATATGTTGTTTCTGAATTATCGATTTTTTCTTCAAACAATCTGAAATACTTACTTTTTAGATTACATGAAAGACGGAAAAGAAAAATAGGATGATCAACATGATCAAACAAGATTAGAAATATAATTCGAGTCCACCAACTTCACGATGTATTCTTTAAGACGAGTTAGCTTTGGAGTTTGGGCTCAAAGTAGCTCAATTGAAAAACATGTCCAACAGTACCCAATGTGTTTGTCCCACCATGATGCACAAAAATATTATATCAACTGTTGGATAAAATGAGACAAAACAATGTTATTTTACCTGCACCAGGGGTGATACAGACCAAGCCGGTGATAATGCCCTGGGTGGCGCCAAGCACAGAAGGTTTCTTAAAGAATATGATGTCTAGAATGAGCCATGTGAGCAAGCTTGTGGCGGTACAGATGTGCGTGTTAAGGATGGCCAAGGATGCATCGGTGCTGGCCACAAACGGAGCTCCACCATTGAATCCCGTCCAACCAATCCAGACGAACCCAACTCCGGTTAGCATTGACAAAATGTTGTTCGGGATGAATGTCTCTCGATCCTTAATTGACCTCGGCCCCACCTGCATAAAAATATACATTGATCCTCTCTCCTTTAGGGTAGAATTAGTTACGGACGAGATTTTAGCATACCCAATAAGCAGCGGTGAAACCCGAGACACCTGAGGCGACATGAATCACATATCCCCCTGCAAAATCAATAATTCCCATCTTTGACAACCAGCCATCAGGGCACCATATGCTATAAGCACTAATGGTGTAGGAAAATGTTAGCCAAAGTGGCACAAAAATCATCCAGGCATGAAAATTCATTCTCCCAAGCAATGCACCAGCAATCAAAACCAATGTAATCGCAGCAAACACGAACTGAAAATACACCATAGTCGCGTTAGGGAACGACCCTAGAAATGCCTTTTGTAGAAGAAATTTCTCGTCTAAGGAGATGTTAGGCATACCAACAAAGGGTAGAAATTTGTCTCCAAATGACATTCTGTAGCCCCATGTCACCCAACAAACCAGGACCGAGGCAAAGGCATATAAAGCCATGAAGGCTGAGTTCACAGCCCATTTCTTCTTGACGATGCTGCCATAAAGAATAACGAGGCCTGGAACGCTTTGGAGTCCGACTAGAGTTGCTGCTGTGATCTGCCAAGCGTTGTCGCCTTTGTTCATCCATTCCGGGCTGGCCTCATCGGGCATCAAGTTTGCCGGGAATTGTGACATTTTCCAGGACTACAATGTATTAAAATACAGATTGGACTTGCAAAACCGGCTTATAAATGTGTCGTCACCAACAGGGTCCAAAAGGGACCCTAGTTGGAGAGGTTGCAGAGACTCGACTCTGAAAACGTTGATGGAAACAGAGTAATTTGACTGCAATAAGGATGAAATTGCAGTATGATTTTCAGTTTTAAACCGAAATGAATAGCTAATTTCGATCTGTCAAATGAATTTCTGCCCCTAAATTCCTGTCATATTAAATGCAAGGCTTTACATCTCTTTCGTTCATTCTTCGTACCTAGCTGGTTAGTTCCTTGTCGATTATCGTAAAAAAATAGAAACAGAATGAGAGAAAAAGAGGGGCTATGGTAGGTTACATTTCATGTGCAATGATATTCCTACGCGTGTCCAGTAATTAATTTGTTGCAATATATGATATATCAAGAAAATCCATGCCATTAAGCCACTTAATATAATACTATTTTGGTGAGTAACAATATCAAATATTATTAATTATCTTTATACAGAAGATTGATTACAAATCATAATGGAAAATCTCAATTCTTTATACCATACATAAAATATGGTTTATTGGCATAAAACGTTCCTACAATTCGTTTGTAGTGTACAAAATGTTCATACGTTTTGTTGATCTCAAAAAATACTGTCAACAGATGTCAAACTCACTCGTGCATGCGCAAGCTAAATTCAACATGTATATACCAATCAACGGTCAAGATCGCTTCAAGTTTGGACGTGGGAGAAATTCAACGACACGAGATATTTCCGTTCGGATTCCGGCAAGGTTAACGGACTACGATTGTAAAATAAGAACCAATCGATATGTAAATAGATCAATATTTGTAAAGAGTAAAATATCTTGTAGAGAATGAACTCGGGTTACTCCAGTGTTTAGGTCGTGTTTTTGTATTCAAAGTTGCATTATTCTTCAATTGTTACTTGGTGGTGGTATTTATAGTGTTACAAATGAAATGGTGA
>CAIGRB010034792.1:42423-61456 GCA_903798255.1 Fraxinus quadrangulata | reverse complement strand
GACAAATAATATGAGCTCGCCATAACTACCTTAACTAGATTAAATGTGGGCTCACCACACTTCAATTTGAACAATCTATGAGCTTATCATAATTAATGTGAGTTAAATTAGCTTATGGACTTGTAGTTGATCAAAGTGGTATGAGCTTGTCATACTTAACATATGAGCTTATCATAGTTAAAAACAAAGATGTTGAGATGATACTTGCTTTAATCACAAAAGGCACATAAGTAATGATTATGGCCTCACTGATAATACATTCTTAGATGTTCAACATTTTAAGAGTGGAGTTGCATCTTCTCATCCAAGCTTTCAATTAAGAAGCTCCCTGGCCTGACGTTGCCTGATATACGATAGGGGCCCTCCTAGTTCGGATCTAACGTGTCAACACCAGGCTCTTTAGAAGACAGAAAAACCTTTCTAAGCACAAAATCGCCCCTTCTAAATGATTTCCTCTTGACCTTGGTGTTGTCGTATCTCGCCATTTTTTCTTAAGAGTGGGGATGATAGCGCACGTGGTCTCATCCAAACGACTTCCCTTTCTTATCATATACATCACTCAATCACAGCTTTAAATGCTAAGATCATTTTTATATCCATAAAGTCTAACTAGTACTTTAGATCTAACTAAATAGGATGGCGACGACGACGATGGCAGTGAGTTGTCTTGTCAACTCACATGGTACAAGATCTATTCAAGATCTCATCACAGCAGCATCCTGGGCCAGCTTTTGCAAATGGGCCTGCACGTAACGACGTCAGCCAGTTGTTCTATGTGGGGAAAAATGAGTCGTTCGCACCTGAGTCAGTTCGCCTGCGTGTAGTTGGGTTACCCTATTCCAGTATGTAAGGCATGGCCCTCAAGCGATTCACCATGTAGGCTAATTGGGCCTCTTCATGGGTCCTAAATTTTCAAGGCGTAACAGATTTCATTTTATTGCCCACGAAATCAAGGCTTTAGACATATAATTATTGAAGAAGAAGGTAAAAAGTTAAATCTATCGAATACATGAGTTAAATGTATTTTCTAAAACCAACTACATTTTTAATCTCGAGTGTTTACTGTTTACCATTTGAAAGCGATGCTTACTCACTTCTTCTGCAACGATCTACTGTTATACAACAAATTAAAATACATTTATATTTATAGAAGAATGCGACAATGCTATTACAAATAACTTTACTCTTATTTTTTATACTAAAATCGGTATTTTGATTATGCAATCAATTGCAATTTGAAAAATATATATATCACTATTTTTACTTTGACCAAGATTTCAAGCATTTACATTCAAATTAATCTCAGCAAGAGCATAATCAAGAAATTCTCTAAATAAGAGCATTTTCAAAAGATTTCTTAAATACAATATGCTCTTTATCTTAGAGGGCTAATATTAAAAATAAGTTGCAAGAGACTCTCTATTCTAGGTTTTTAAAATAGAGGTATTCTTACTTTATAATATAAGTGGCATTTAAACCCCATTTGACCTCCATTATTTGAGATTATAATTTTTAGAATAATATTTTTTTTTAAGAATGTGTAGTTATTGGTTTCGTGTAATATTATTTTATTGGAGAATGTGCGATTAATAAGAAGAGGGAAAAATAAATTTTAATTTTAACGGGGGACCAAATGGAAAAAGCGCTACATATTTCAATACTTTATTTCTTAAATTATTTAAATGATATTTGAATTGATTGTCATTGATATATTAAATAAAAGATGAAGAGAAATAAAAAAAAATATCTCTTGAAAAATAAAATAAAATAAATAGCCAAAATAAGAAGTATTGTTGAAGTTTATAAAATATTTTATTCTTTAAATTTAAAAAAAAAATTCTATTATAAGGGGGTGTTTGATGTACATTATTGAGAAAAGAATGCATTTTATGATGTAATGGAAAATACGTAATTAAAAAATAAGAAAAAATTTTAAATTTGTGTATAATATTATTTTATTGAAAAATATGTGACTGGAAAATGAGTTTTAAAATAATAAATTTTTTTTAAGAATATGAATCAGACGAGCAGGAGTCTTCTGAAAAAGTTGTAGAACTGAATCAGGGTTCTTGCACCTCCAATTATGATCATTGACATTTGATCACATTTATGTCACAAACTTTATCGGATTCTTGTTCTCAAATTAATAGATTATCTTCAAATTTTCTTTTAAAATAGAGTAAAAAATTCATTTGTCCATTGCATTTTTTAAATAGGAAAAATAAACAATAATGCAAAAATAAGATTAAATAGTTGGACCTTATTTTAAACCAACTTAACAATATTTTGGACAAAATTTATAATTTTTTATTATAATTTTTGATAAATGAAATGTTAAAAATAAGAATGTAATTAAGAAAAAAATTAAGGATATAAACGTGAATAAGAATAAAATTAATGACTTTTAATATAATTAGTGTATTTATAATAAAATTGTGTTGCGGATATATTCACCTTTTACTTTACTTTTAATACGAGATGGACTGAAATAAAACACGTGGAAGTGGGACCCATGGTAGGGTCTCCTTTTCTGCGTGTGGTTGAGCAGCTAGGTGCAGCTAGGTCTCCCCGTCTCCCCGTCTCCCTCTCTCACATTCACACGAAACACGCCTCTCAGTGTGAGAAAATTGCATTTACAATCCCCAATATTTGTGTTTTGTTTCAAATTCATCTCACTTTTTCTAACTTGCACTTACGTGTACACACGATTTTTGAATTATGTTTAAACTAAACAATTTTGAACAGTTTGAAAAAATTTCGAAACAATCCTTTTTTTTGCGATTCGATTCGATTCCAAACCACAATATTAGCCACATAAAAATAATAGCTTACAAAGAAGTGAAGAATAAATCTATTGTTGTGAAATCTCAATATAAAAATTAAATTAAAACCTTTAAAATATAAATGCTTAGTATGTATAGTATTGCTACCAGCACAATAGGGAGAATTGGGGATAATCAATGTTCCTTGTTTGAGCCTCCAATTAAATGGGAAAATGGCCATAGGAAATGAACAGGCCAATTTTAGGCTAAATATATCCATACCACATTTTAATTGCAAAAAATGTTCATATCATTGACATATGATCACATTTATGTCACAAACTTTATCGGATTCTTGTTCTCAAATTAATAAATTATCTTCAAAATTTCTTTTAAAATAGAGTAAAAAATTCATTTGTCCATTGCATTTAATGCAAAAATAAGATTAAATATTTGAACTTTATTTTAAAGCAAGTTAACAATATTTTGGATTTACAAATGAAATGCTAAAAATAAGAATCTGATGAAGAAAAATGTTAAGGATATAAACGTGAATATGAATAAAATTAATGACTTTTAATATAATTAGTGTATTTATAAAAAAATTGTATTGTTAATAATCATCTTTTATTTTACTTTTAATACCCAGATGGACCCAATAAATCACGTGGAAGTGGGACCCACCCATGGTAGGGTCTCCTTTTCTGCGTAGGGTTGAGCAGCTAGGTCTCTCTCTCTCCCATCCGCACGAAACACGCCTCTCAGTGTGAGACAATTGCATTTACAGTCCCTAATATTTGTGTTTTGTCTCAAATTCATCTCACCTTTTCTAACTTACACTTACGTGTACACACGGTTTTTGAATTATTTTTAAACCAAACAATTTTAAGCAGTTCGAAAAAATTTCAAAACAAACCTTTTTTGCGATTCTATTCGATTCCAAACCACAATATTAGCCACATAAAAATTGGAGATAATCAATGTCCTTGTTTGAGCCTTACCATTTTACATCACAAAATATGTCATATCACAACCATCCTCAATTTGCATATATAACATTATTCTACAATATAAATATATTTGTCTTGTAAAGAAATCAACATTAGGCTCAACAATAAAATTTAAACTTGTAAATCCATTCTTTTTGAAATAAATCATAAATTTTTATTTTCCTAGAAAGCCATAAGAACCCTCTAGCAAATAAGTCACTAATTTTTTTATTTTTTTTTGGAAGTATAAAAGGGAACTAATAGATAATATTTAGTAAAAAAAAAAAATATATTTAATTGGGTGAATGATTCAATTTGATTTTTAGCGATTTTTAATAATCGAAATCTAAGCTGCATGGACCAAAACCAATGGTTTTAAAATCGCAATTTTGTTTCAATATGGAGAATTGGCGCGATTTATTTGTTCACCCTTACTTATATCTAATTTTCTATTTCCTACACATTTACGCTCTGTTCGGAGTTCATTTTCAATCAATTTTAATTATTTTTCAGACCATTGGAATATGAGGCAATCGTATTTCTTTGACTTTCTATCTCAATGTGGGACCCTCTTGCTGGAAAATGACGGTCAACAAAGCAATTTTCTTGGATTATAAAAGCTCTCCTAGACAGGAGCTTAATTTTTTGTTCAGTTTTTCATAAAACTAAAAGAAATTACTAGGTTTAGAGACATAATAAGTTAAAAGACATGGGTAAGTAAAATCGGGGTGTGTTTGAGCTATATTATTTTGAAAGAATGTATTTTGAAATAATAGATTGATAGATAATATATGGTTGAAAAAGAAGGAAAAGTTATTGATGTGATGAAAAATATTATTTTATTGAAAAAATTGTAGTTGAAAATGAGTAGAAGAATGAGAATGAAAAAAATAATGTGACTCAAACAGAGGCTTAAAATAATATGTTTCAATTACAAAACGATTAATTTGATGAGATGTTTTGATTGCGACCTAAAATCAACTCATCAATGTCAATATTTTGTATTCTCTTATATAATCAAGTAGAATCCACACAATACTCTTTATCACATGTTAGGTAAATTGAGTTGAATAGCGTAATACTATAAATTAAAAGAAACTAGATGTAAAAATTAACACAATTTGTTTTAATTGCAAAACTATTAATACTATAGTACATTTGATTGATTTTGGAAATCAATATCTACCTTGATATCATAATTTTTTCACCAAACGAGCAAAATTAACAACAACCTCTTATGAAAGGCTAAACAATGCAAATTGAATGACATAAGCGGTAAGAAAACCAAATATATATAAAAAAAAAATTGTTCTTTGTGCTATTGAATTATGTACAAAATATTCACAAAGATTGAACAAGGGAATATTTACTGAAACTACAACACCTAACATTGAGGTTGAGGAGTTCTAAGCTAAGAAAAAATATTAGATATTAATTCAACCAACCACCTAACATTGAGGACTGAATCTGAAATTTACCAAAACGCAGAGGACTGAATCTACAATTCACCAGACATTGAGGACTGAACCTAAAATTTTGCCCTCGCTGTCAATAAAGTAGCAGCCCTTCTCTCTCTCTCTACCATCAGTTTCACACAGTCACTCTCTCAGCATTTTCTCTCTCTACAAACGCCACTTTCTTCTCTTCTCAACGTTTTTTATCACTGCTCTTCATGCCCTAAACATTTCAATAACGGAAAACTTCCTTGTTTAGCACACCAACACAACACTACCATTAATATTTTCTCTCTATTGCCCAAAACTTTCCCTCTCTAAAACGCCGCATTACCTTCGTATATTGATATACTCATATTTGGGATTTGCGAATACTTATGTTTTGTGGTTTCTGGAAAATGCTGATAAGGAAACCACGTTTTTTTGGTATAGATATAAGGAAACCACGTTTAGGAGAGTATTTGTAGATATAAGGAAACCACGTTTTTTTGGTTTGCTGTATACAGCATTGAGTGTCTTGTTGGGGAAAAATGGAGAAAAAGCAAGGTTTTTTCTCGGCGTTAAAGGAGGAGGTTGTGAGGGGGTTATCGCCGGGGAGGTCGCGGGCTAAGAGTTCTGATATAAGGCTATTGCTTGGGGTCATGGGTGCCCCCCTCGCCCCGGTGCATGTTAGCACCACTGACCCATTGCCTCGTCTGAGCATCAAAGACACTCCAATTGTACGTCTCTCTATCTCCATGCACACTCACCTGCACATAAATTATACATGTGTTTATGTATGTATATTTCTGTGAAGCATGACGAAGTAGTTTAAAGTTGAAGTAAATTCTGAATTATTCTTGGGGGAGTATATTTTGCTGCACTTGTGATGATTTGGAGGGAGTTGGTTGCAATTGACTGAAATTACATGAATATCTATAAATTAACTGCTCATAAACTGAACCAAGGTGGTTACATTTTAAGCAAATAAATTGTAATGGTTATAGAAAATTAGGATGCGTTTTATCCGATTTCTGTTTATTAGACGGTGCTGGCCGCTGGGCTCCTTTTCACTCGGGAAAAATGCTCAATGTTATTGTCTGATATGAGTTTGTGACTTTGCAGGAAAATTCTTCCGCCCAGTACATATTGCAACAGTATACGGCTGCGTCAGGAGGGCAAAAGCTCCAGAATTCGATTAAGAATGCTTATGCCATGGGAAAATTAAAGATGGTAGCTTCGGAGTTTGGAACTGCAACGAAGGTGGTGAAGAACAGGAATGTGGCTAGAGCTGCAGAGTCTGATGGTTTTGTTCTCTGGCAGATGAATCCTGACATGTGGTACGTGGAGCTTGCAGTTGGGGGTAGCAAAGTTCATGCTGGCTCTAATGGCAAACTCGCCTGGAGGCACACTCCCTGGCTTGGCGCTCACACTGCAAAGGGGCCGGTTAGGCCTTTGCGCCGCGCTCTTCAGGTGAAGATGTGTTCTCATCGTTTGTAGCCCAATTTTTGTCAAAATTTTCTTTTCTGGCCTTCTGATATTGTGTAGACGTGGTTAATGTACTTTTCAGGGTCTTGATCCAAGAACCACTGCTAGCATGTTTGCCAACGCCATATGCATTGGGGAGAAGAAGATCGATGGTGACGACTGCTTCATTTTGAAGCTGTCTGCCGACCCACAAANTGACGACTGCTTCATTCTGAAGCTGTCTGCCGACCCACAAACATTGGGAGCCAGGAGCGAGGGACCAGCAGAGATAATAAGGCATGTCTTGTTTGGCTACTTCAGCCAGAAGACGGGCCTTCTTGTTCACATGGAGGATTCGCATATCACCCGCATCCAATCTAATGGAGGCGATGCAGTATACTGGGAGACGACCATCAATTCTTTCTTAGATGATTACCGGCCCGTGGAAGGAATCATGATTGCCCACGCTGGTCGATCTGTTGTTAAACTTTTCCGGTTCGGAGAGATGGCAATGAGCCATACGCAAACAACGATGGAAGAAGCTTGGACAATTGAAGAGGTCGCATTCAACATTCCTGGCCTATCAATGGACTGTTTTATCCCACCAGCCGACTTGAGATCGGGTTCCATCAGTGAAGCATGTGAACTCCCTCAGGATCGAGCTAAGGTTGCAGCTTTGGAAGGAACTCACAATGAGAGCATTGATAGTGTAATATTTTTCCTACTCAAGATCATTTCATGTGCGATAATCATACTCGCTATCATTTGTCGAGTGTAATATTGTTCCAACTCACGATCATTTTCAGATTTTCTATTGGAGGGAGTGTTGAATACTTTGGACTGTAGATAAAAAAAAAAATAAATAAAAAATAAATAAATAAACGCAAGCTTTTGGGAGAATATTTTCTTGTTAAATTCAAAGTAAGACATGGCTTATATGAGCCTTTACAAACAAATTGAACGATAAATATGTAGCCATGTTTTCACAGCCTACAAACGTGGTAAGTAGTTGGAAGACTAAATCAAATTAAACTCATGACCCTATTAAATAGGGATTATTAACATATCAGTAAAACAACTAAAAAATATATAATTTCGGCACTCTCCCTTAAATTGATTGCATTTTGCATTCAGTTTACAACAGGAGCACTACAAACTCCAAGCAATTTTCTCAGCTTTAAGAAGGCATCGAGCTTGAGGGGTTTGGTCATGATATCAGCCACCTGCTCCTGTGAATTGCAGTACACCAGCTCCACCACACCATCCTTTGGAAGATCACAAAGGAAGTGAAATTGAACATCAATGTGTTTGCTCCTCCCATACATCACTGGATTTTTGGAGAGTTTAATTGTCGAGCTATTGTCACATAATAATGTTGTGCACTTGTTTTGAACATGTCCCAACTTTTCGAGTACTCTTTTCATCCAAATACTTTGACAAGCACAACCAACTGTTGTTATGAACTCAGCTTCTGCGGTAGAAAGGGTAACAACTGGTTGTTTCTTTGAGAACCACACTACAGCACCAGAGCTAAGCATAAAGACATACCCCGATGTGCTTTTCCTGTCATCAGTATCCCTTGCATAATCACTATCCGTGTAGGCCATTAGCTCAATATTCCCTTCTTTCTTATAAAACTCCAAGATCCACAGTCCCTCTCAAGTATCGAAATATCCTTTTTCCTGTTTGCCAATGCAATTCAGTAGGGCTTTCCATGTACCTACTAATTAAACTCAATGAATACATGAGATCGGGTCTGGTTGAAGTCAAGTACATCAAACTGCCCACAACTTGTTTGAACATTGTGGCATCAACTCTCACTCCTCCTTTGTCTCGCGACACGTTAGAACCAGGGACTATAGGATTTTTCACAGGATTGTTCTTATCCATCCCAAACTTTTCTAACACTTCTCGAGCATATTTCTTCTGACTTAAATACACACCATCATCATTCTGGCATACCTCCATGCCAAGAAAATATCTCATCCTCCCCAAATCAGACATATCAAACTCATTCATCATAGAATTTTTGAAATTATCAAATATGCTTTCATTATTGCCAGTATATATTAGATCATCAACATACAGGCTTACTATTAAAAACTTACCTCCCTTCTTTGATTTTTATGAACAAGGTGTGTTCATATTCACACTTCTCAAAGCCTTCTTTGACAAAGTATGCTTCAATCTTGTTGTACCAAGCTCGGAGAGCTTGCTTAAGCCCGTACAATGCCTTCTTTAGCTTATACACCTTGTGCTCTTGTCCCTTCTTTTCATACCCTTGAGGCTGCTCAACAAACACATCCCCACTCAATTCACCATGCAAGAAAGTACTCTTCACATCTAACTGAAATATGCTCCATCCATTTTGAGCAGCCAAAGCAACAACCATTCGAACTGTGTCTAATCGGCGACCAAGTTGTTGAGTGTACCCTTTGGCCACTAGTAGAGCCTTACAGAGGATGAACTCCTTATACCTCCCTCATCTGTAGCAACTCCTTCCCCTCATTCTTCTTCACTTTGAAAACTCTTATTATCATCTCCCTATTCTAGATTCTCCAAACTTGCATTTCCACTACCCTCTGCCCAATTCCAGCTCTTGTCTTCCTCAAAAATCACATCACAACTAATCACAACTTTCTTAGAAATGGGATCATATAACCTGTAGGCTTTCGAATATTCACTTATCCCCAACAGAATGCACTCGAAGCTTTTATTATCGAGCTTTGTTCTTTTATTGTCATGATGTGAACATGTGCTAGGCATCCAAAGACTCGAAAATAGTCAACTCTAGGCTTTTCCCCACTCCATGTTGTTCGCGTGAAACCAGCAAGCGTACAGGATCGTTGTACAAGTAATAAGATTTGTAAGTTAAGAGTATCGTTCCCACGAGAAATAAGGTCTAATTTGTAGTTCAATAGCTACTATTAAATTCAAAATGTGGTTATGTCCAAAGAGATAGTATGTAATCTATACTAATTCTAAACTAAGAAAATAAATAAAGTATTTATTTAATATATGAATGTTTGTATTGGAATTGTGAATCCCCCTATTGCTATTTAATTTAATTCTTAATTTGTAATCTATTAAATTCATGCATTCAAGACAATCGATAATTCATTGTTATTCAATATTCTTTTTCAAGATATATTAAACTTATATTTAACACAACTCGATCATATCCCTAGTCCGAATTCATACGAAAAACATGCATTGATTTACATGATTTATCACACTAGTACCTATTGTCCATGTGTTGATTTTGTCACGTTCTAAACTTATTGTGTATTTCTACACTACAACACGCAACTTACTATTTAAGTGGTGATCAAGCAATCAAATAGTTTAATGAGAATGCAAAATCAATCAAAAAATACTAGACTGATAGTCTTGAATTAAAATAAACAAACAACAGAGTTAATCATTTATCTAATACAATGAAAAACTTAGCTAACCATCCTAATCATTAAACTATTCAAAAAATAATGAAAAGACATCACCCGGATCATAAATAATGAAGAAAGTGGAGGAATCCGATTTCTTGGCTTGAATCTTAAAAATGAATGACTATTCTTCAATAAAATTGTATAATTTGACTTTTGTTGATGATTGCACCTCGTTCTTCACCTCTAAAATACATAGAATATATGATTTTTAGGTCCAAAGGAGGTCCTCCACGTTCTTGTCGAGTTTGGTATTTAAAGGATGCCAAAAAAATTACATTGAATTGTTACTAAAGCAAAGGAAGAAAAGTGGGATTTTTTTCCCGTTTAGCCTTGAGATGCACGCCTAGTACAACCTAAGGCACACACCTTGTGGGTTTGGATAGCCTGGGATGAGGCATTTTTGGTATGGGGCGCGCACCTCTCCTAATTTTCGGTAGCTAAATAGCTCTCAATATTTTTGTCATAACTTTCGCTTCTGATATTCGATTGAGGTGATTCAAAGTACATTGGAAAGATAACACAAAGGTCTATAATTCTTGTAGAAATATAATGTTTCCAATTCGAAAATTTACTATACCAAAATTGGGTCTCAATGTAAGTCTAAAAATTCGAAACATAACTTTTTCGGTTGGAAGTTGATATGTGATAATACTTGAACTATATTTCATCCATTTGGCTTATTTTCTCATCCAATTGGTGTCTAACACTATCAAATCTTCATTGCAGGGTTCGACGTAACTTTTGAGTATTTGTATTTCAGTCCCCGAACTTTGTATTTAATACAATTGAGCCATTTTCCCATATCTTTGCATTATTTTCTCCAATTCTTCATCAAATATTAAGTTTTACCTACAAAATAAAATATAAAATAAGTTAGGTGGTATTTTATCCAAATAACAGTAAAATATCATCATTTAGGACCTCAAATATGTATAGAAACTATATCTATCACACCCCCAAACTTGATTATTTATTTGTATTCAAACAAAACTAAAACCTAATAAACACGCAATACTAATTACCTAATTGGTGGCTAGTCAATCAAGTAAAGCAAAAAAATTTAGCTAGCTAGTCTAGCTTCTTATTTTAGGATTGGAATCATAATATTATATCTATGCACAGCTTCAAAATCACAATATAGAAATTAAAATCTATTTCTCCAATATAAAATCGATGTGTGTGTGTGTGTGTGAAGAATTAAACATAGCATTATGAATTCACGAGTTTTTTCAATTCCCGACCCTCAATAGTCAAATATATTCTTTCATCCCTTGTAAAATTCACACACCCCAAACTTATTCTTTTCGCTCTTTTCAAATGTGTGAACTAAAATTGAATTTTATACAATCCTCACCTCTCTAGTTTAAGTAAATCTCACTAATTACAAGTCAATATGTCAATAAATAAGAATTTTTCATTAAATTTGATTGCTTCAATCTCTAGGACTTAATTAGGCTATCAAAAGTTAAATTTTCTTAAATAAGTGTTTGGGACACAACCAAGATATTTGGTGCATCTTCAATTTCATGCACTTTTTTCTATACACTTTTTTCTTTATTTGCAGTATTATCTCCCTTAATCTTTCTAAATAACCAATATAACAAGTTTTCGACCGATAACTCTCAAGTCAATTGACTTTAGGGCAACATGTTTTAACATGCTTAATAACTCGAATCATAAATGCTATAAAGAGAAATTTTCAAATAAAATATGTTTTTTTGCCTTGATTAGTGCAATACCCCTCAATAAACACCTATCCAAGTAAAATGACCTCTAACTTGATATTTTCACTCAATTGCATCATATTGATCTTAGACAATGTACACAAGATTTTTAATTTCACAGATGAAATTTTCATTTATTTCAACATCTTCCTACAACAATTAAATCTCCCAAACTATTATAAATTTGGTTTAAAGATGTAAAATTTAGTGGTTTTGAATTTAGCATCTATGGTCCACTATTTTAACATATTCAATCTTGAAATCAAATCATTCCGGCACAATTTTTAACTTAATTCATGTGCTTAATGTATATCAAATTTCACATGAAAAAGTAAAAATTAATCTAAATATGCAACTTATTCACCATTCATATATCAATTAACGATTCAATATACTTTTCATTGCCAGCCAAGCCAACTAACTCACAAGCACGCAAAAAGAAAATATTCTTAAAATTTTTAAAAATTTCAATTTTTTTTATATCTAAACTAATACTAAAAAATCACACATAAACACATAAATATAAGAATGACACAAACACATAAAAAAAATGAAAACTCATATTTTTCACCCTCAAACTTAAACTAAACATTATCATCAATGTCTTAAATTGTAAATCCGCATATAAAGGGGTGTGGAAGAAAATGAAGAAAAAAACTCCCCTGATATGGATTGTAATCCAATTGCTGCTTCTTATTGCTCCTATTAGCGCCTTGGTCGTAGTTGGTTTAAGTGTTCCGCGATATCATCTTTCTACGTAATAAAATCAAATAAAGCATTAAGATCAAATAATTGAAATAAGTGTTACTTAGTTCTAACATCTAATAAACCACTAACATATTGAAAACCTAAGGGGAAATGGGGGTATGGATGATGAGTCCCTAAAATTGAATAATAATAAAAAAATAACTAATCTAAATTATCTTATTATTAGAAAGCATATTAAATAAAAGGAAAGAAAAATTGGGTTACCTCCCAATAAGTGCTTTGTTTAGAGTCCTTAGTTTGACTTTGTTGTGTCGACATCGTGGAATTCTAAAGAACCCTTTTGAAGCCTTACTCAATTTGCCTCTTCTAACTTTGCTCCACTCTTCTTTGCTTCCTTCTCTTTGGGCTTAATTACGAATTCAATGATAGGGCAATCAATGAAGTCGATAGAATGTGGGTTAACGTCTTCTTCATTAATTACCTCATCCTCGTTTTGTTCCTTTGTAATTGATCTTTCGTCGACTTTGTTCTCGTCTTCCATAATTGATATCTCCCCAAGATGAATGGTCGATTCACAATTTAAATCCACGGGCAATGTAAACTCTTTTCTTTCAAACTTTTCGAGTGGATTGTATCTCCACCTTTTAAATTCATACCAGAATACACCATCTCCCACACAGAGTTTGTCTAACTTGTCAAGATCAGTACAGTATTTTGCAATTGTCTCTTCGTTCAACATGGAAGGACCAAATTCCACAAATGTGTCGGAAGGGATACACTCGTCCACGTGCATGTAGGCTTCGAAAGATATGTCAATTGACAGTCTTCGACATCTTAAATATTGTTTAAACTGCAGGAGCTTGAGCTGATAGGGTTCAGTACATGTATTCAAGCAGTAGCCAGTATAATGCACCATATAGCATAATTCACAATATATAGCTTCTTCAATATACTCCATGTTGAGAATATTTATTGCAAAAATCTTTCTACCATGTCAGCGTCGGAATCTTAGATACACTGATGAATGGAACCTGGATAGAATATCAAATAAGATAGATCAGGGTGGGTAGTCAAAATCAATAATAAATAAATAAATAAATCAAATAAAAATCAAATTTCATATAAACTAATAAACTAAAATTAAATCCGTTATTCCCCGGCAATGGCGCCAAAAACTTGTTCGCCTGAAATCCGCAAACATACAAGATCGTTGTACAAGTAATAAAATTTGTGAGTTAAGAGTATCGTTCCCACAAGGAATAATGTCTAATTTGTAGTTCAATACCTACTATTAAATTCAAAATGTGGTGATATCAAAAGAGATAGTTTATATGTAATCTATAATAATTCTAAACTAAGAAAAAAAATAAAGTATTTATTTAATATGTGAATGTTTGTATTGGAATTGTAAATCCTCATATTTCTATTTAATTTAATTCTAAATTCGTAATCTAGTAAATTCATCGTTATTCAATATTCTTTTTCAAGACATATTAAACCTATGTTTAACATGACTCGATCATATCCCTAGTCCGAATTCATATGAAAAACATGTATTGATTCACAAGATTAATCACACATGATTGCACATGTCATAGATATTATTCCTAGTACCTATTGTCCATGTGTTGATTTTGCCGCTTTCTAAACTTATTGTGAGTATTCATACACTACAACATGTAACTATTTAAGTGGTGATCAAACAATCAAATAGTTCAATGGAAATGCAAAATCAATCAAGAAATACTAGACTGATAGTCTTGAATTAAAATAAATAAAAAATAGAGTTCATCATTCATATAATACAATGAAAAACTTAGCTAACCATCCTAATCATTAAACTATTCAAAAAATAATGAAAAGACATCACCCGTATCAGAAATAATGAAGAAAGTGGAGGAGATTTCTTGGCTTGAATCTTGAAAATGAATGACTATTCTTCAATAAAATTGTATAACTTGCCCTTTGTTGATGATTGCGCCTTGTTCTTTGCCTCCAAAATACGTAGAATATATGATTTTTAGGTCCAAAGGAGGTCTCCCATGTTCTTGTCGAGTTTGATATTTAAAGGATGCCAAAAAGATTGTATTGAATTGTTACCAAAACAAAGGAAGGAAAATGAGATTTTTTTCCTGTTTATCCTTGAGGCGCATGCCTAGTGCAATCTAGGATGCATGCCTTGTGGGCTTGGGTGAGGCATTTTTGGTATGGGGCACACGCCTCTCTTGCAAGGGAGAGTGCGCGCCTCGCCTAATTTTCTGTAGTTGAATAGCTTTCAGTATATTTGTTATAATTTTCGTTCCTAATATTCAATTGAAGTGATTTAAAGTACATTGAAAAGCTAACTCGAATGTCTATAATTCTCGTGGAAATATAATTTTTCCAATTCGAAAGTTTGCTATGCCAAAATTGGGTCTCAATGTGAGTCTGAAAATCCGAAGCATAACTTTTTCGACTGAAAGTTGATATATGATAATACTTGGACTATATTTCATCCCTTTGACTTCTTTCCTCATCCAATTGATGCCTAACACTCTCAAATCTTCATCGCGAGGTTTGACGTAACTTTTGAGGAATTACATTTCAATCCCTGAACTTTGTATTTGATAAAATTGAGTCGTTTTTCGCTATCTTTACATTCTTTTCTCCAATTTTTTATCAAATATTGAGTTTTACCTACAAAATAAAATATAACACAAGTTACGTAGTATTTTATCTAAAGAACAGTAAAATATCATCATTTAGGACCTCAAATAAGTGTAGAAACTCACTTATCACATGCATCCTGGGGAGTCATATTTTTCACTGCAAGTGTTGGAGAACGATTGAGTATATGCAATGTCCAGTTGATTGCCTCAAGCCAAAAGGTCTTAGGAATATGCTTTTCAAAAAGCATGTTGCATACCATGTTCATTACCGTTCTGTTCTTCCTCTCAGCAACTACGTTTTGCTGCTATTAATTGTCTGTTGATCCCATTCAACTTGCAAAACTCATTAAAATCACAAGAGGTGAACTCTCCACCTCTGTTAGTTCCTAAACAGCTAATATGTGCCACTAATCTCTTTCTCAACACTATCCTTGAATTTTTTTTGAAACATGCGAATGTTTCTGACTTCTCACGTAAGAGATACACCCAAGTCTTTCGGCTAAAGTCATCAATGAAACATAACACATACCTCATCTAGTTGTTTGAAGTAGGAGTGATTGGACCACATATATTAGCATGCACCAAATGCAGCCTTTGTGAAGCCCTCCATAAACTCTTCTTAGGAATTACATCTCTATGTTGCTTTCCTTTTAGGCAATTAGTGCACAGTTTGGAAGGTACTTTTAGCTGAGGCAAACCATCTACCATTTTTTTCGTAAAGAAGGGTTCTCAAACCCTTGAAGCTTAAGCAGCCATATCTACAATGCCACAAGTGAGATTTGTCTTCTGTGATGGTCTAAAGATATGAGGACGGCTTAGGCACCATTCTAGCAAGTAAAACAAAACATTGAATTTGTTGGACTGAAGCGTGATCAACCCCCTTCTTGAATGATAAATTTTGCATTTCCCATTTTGAATCAAAATTGCAAGTGCTTTCTCCTGTAATTGTCCAATGCTCAACAAATTATTCTTCAATTTTGGAACATAGTAGACTTCAGTGATGACCTGTGTGATGCCTCCAACTTGCAGCCTTACATTTCTCTTTCCCATGACTTCCATTCTCGAGTTACTCCCCAACTTGACTGTCTGCTTGTAGTGCTCATCAAGATTCGAGAACCAGTTGTTGCCGCTCATGTGGTTGCTGCAGCCTGAGTCGAAGAACCATACTCCCTCTCTTTTTGCACGGTGTGTTTCTATGTAGGACATTAGTAGCATTTCCTCTTCCTTATCAAGCTCGGTGTAGTTAGCTCCCTTCTCCCAGCTAGGGCATTCGTATTGAAAGTGCCCCAACTTATAGCACTTGTAGCATTCAATTAGAGCTTTGTTGAACACTTTTCTCAGCCTTGACCTCTTCCTTTAAAGCCTCCATGAGATCTTCCCATTCCTTCAAATTTGTCCTCATCTCTTCCTTCAAACTTCTCTGCATTAGTGACTTTCAGAACATGTTCCTCTTCTCTGTGGCCTCGCATCCTCCGCTTGTGCACAAGCAGGCTGCTTTGCAGTTCATCTATGGTCATGGTTGCAAGATCGTTAGACTCTTCAATTGAGCAAACCACATAATCGAATTTGGTGGTCATCGATTTGAGAATTTTCTCAACAACAGTCTTCTGATCCATCTTTTCACTATGCGCCTTCATCTTGTTGACAATGGTGAGTGTTCTAGCAAAGTATTCATCAGCACCTTCGCCTTTTTTCATCTGTAATATTTCATACTCCCTTCAGAGGGCCTGTAATTGGGCTCACTTAAAACCTTGGTAGAACCTTGATATTTTTGCTTCATCAAGTCCCAAATTCCTTTCGCAGTCTCCTTATTCATGATGGTCTCCATCATTGTTCTATCTATAGCTTGAAATAGATAGTTCTTCACCTTAAGATCCTTCAACTTTTGATCTTCAACAGCTTTGCGTTGTGTCTCTGTAGGTTCTGCTCCCTCTGATACTGTTGGAATCAATTCTCCATGAGCATGGCCCAATGGTTGTAGTATGAACCTGGGAATTGCAGGTTAAACGAAGCTGCCCTCCGTTGCCATACCTTGACCTCTCTTTATGCTTCTCTGTTCTTCTCTTTTTCTGGTCTCTCAAGAAAATTGCAGTTTCTCAAACTTCACTCAATCAGGCCCCTGTGATGGAGCTCTGATACCAAATGTTGAATACTTTGGACTGTAAATCAAAAAAAAAAAAAAACACAAGCATTTGGGAGAATATTTTCTTGTTAAATTCAAAGTAAGACTTGGCTTATATGAGCCTTTACAAATAAACTGAACGATAAATATGCAGCCACGTTTTCACAGCCTACAAACGTGGTACGAAGTTGGAAGACTAAATCAAATCAAACTCATGACCCTATTAAATATGGATTATTATCATATCAGTAAAACAACTAAAAAAACATAACTTCAACAAGGAGATCGTGTAAATTTATTTCGAACCCTAAATTTAAGAAGTTCAAAGTTTCATCATCGTTTTTATAAATGTAAACAAAAGTGTCCCAACAAATTTCAATGTCCTTGGATACACAGGTGGTGCCTCCTCTCTAACGTACTTCACCCACCACTTTCAGTGCGAATGGTGGAGTGGCCTTTTTATTATTACCGCACTTTCCATCTTCAATATTCAAACAATTTTCAATCAATTACTGGATCGAATTATTGTTTGATGTGTTTTAACGACTAAGCTGGGGACCAATCTGCTCCATCAATGCATATAGCCTCCCCTTACATGTTGCTCATGCACACTAGGATCTTCAATATATTATAAAGGAATAAAAAATGATTTTATTGTTTCAGCAATTTCTGATCTTTAATGAAACTCTCGACAAGGTTTGAATTATAAAGAAGATTGGACCATATGTGAGAGGGAAAAAAAAAAAAAAAAGGACAAATTCTTGGCTTTTTTTAATCAAAAATTATTAATCTCACATGGTCACATCAGACATTAACAGTGGCAAATTCAAGATTTTAAATGAGTACGATCGGTCATTGACTGTCGGGCACAATAAGATATTAAAAATTAAATATAACAATTATTTGGTTAAAACTAAACATATATAATTCTATTATATATATCAACAATATTCATCAAATGATATAGTGATCAAGTTTTGTATAATTCAAAAGAATAGCACATGTTCGAATCTTTCCAATTCCATTAAAATTGCTAAAACTTAACATATATTATTTTGTTACATTTAGCGTCACAATTCAATAAATGTCATGATAGCCAAGCTTTCAGTAATCTTAAAAATGGTTCTAAGTTCAAATTCTCTCCATATTGCATTTGTTTTGGTAAAAATTGTAGAATTAGAAAAATTACACAATAAATTGATACAGAAGAGATTTGATCATAGAACTTTAAATTTGAACATGAAGACTCTAACCAACTGAGCTATAATAAATATTTGAAAACAAAATGAATTACCAAATATACAACTTAAATTTTTTTAATCTATTATCAACAAAATTCTTTTTGTTCCGACGAATCCAACACTCACGGTCGCCGATGCTAGATCTACAACTGAACACTAACAAGTATCCAAGCATAACGATATTTGCAAAATTGTACATCCATGTGATTAATCTCAAGTATTGCCTCGATTTTGGTATGTTTTATTACATTTCATTATTCACAAGTATATTTTTTGGGGAAAAAAAAGACACTAATAATTTTTAGTTAGCATTAGGCCCATGTTCCTTCTACGAATCTACTTCCTAGGATGGCAATTTTGGATTCTAATGTTGACATATATTTCCACTCCCATAGATAAACTATTTCTCAACAAATATGTACTCTCACAATTATTTTATGAAATCATCAACAATGAAATCCCAGCTTAGCAAATCTAAAAAGAGGTTTTTTTT
>CAIGRB010034792.1:0-18938 GCA_903798255.1 Fraxinus quadrangulata | reverse complement strand
GATTCATTTTAATGTTTTTTTTTAAAGTGTAACAAAAAAAATATTTAAAGGAATTGAGTTGATAAAGAGGGTGATATTTTAAGCATTTAACAGTTTTTCTTAAAACATAACTTAAACGTGAAAAGGGAATATGTTACTCAAAATGAACTATGGGAGTGTCTATGTAATTTTTGAATTAATGAACACCCAAACTTCAAATAAATTGATTTTGTTGACCCAAAAAAATGTATAAATGATGTGGCAAATAGAACCAAGGCCTCTCACGTCCACACAAGCTGAATTCCTGCACACTTGGACAAATCGTTAGTCATACGTGGCTTTCTCCCGGATGGGTGGAGTTGGCCGCGCGCACTCCAACAGTCAAGTCAATTGGTGTAGTAGTTTTAGAGTGTGAGAAAGCTTTGAACGTGAGCTTCCAGTGTGAAAACTGGGGTTCGACTTTAGGGGAAAAATGTAAAATGTGTGAGTAGCAAGAATATAACTTTGAGAGTCTAAACTTGCATTACCTTTGAATGACACTAAGTATAAGATTTTATACTTGGGCAAAATGAACGGAGTCCCTTGGATGATAGCCCACGTGGCCTCATCCAAATGACTTCTCTTTCTTGTCATATACATCAATCAATCTCAGCTTTAAACGATAAGACCATTTTTATATCCATAAAGCCTAGCTTGTACGTTAAATTTGACCAAATAGGATGGCGACGACGGCAGTGAGTTGTCTTGTCAACTCACATGGTGCGAGATCCATTCAAAATCCCGTCACTGCCTCGTCCTGGGCCGACTCTTACAAATGGGTCTGTAGGTAACAGGGTCATCCTAGGTTTTCTATGTGGGGAAGACGGGTCATTCGCACCTGAATTGGTTCGCTCGCGTGTAATGGGTTACCTCATGCCAGTATGTGAGGCATGGGCCCCCAAGTGGTTGGCCACGTAGGCTAATTGAGCCCTCTTTATGGGTCTTAATTTTTCAAAGCGTAACAACGGTCCCTTAAGTCCAAATATGATTATTCATATAATGCGTGAACTTTCAAGTTGGCGAAAAAACATGGAACGGATGTCGAGCTTCTTCGATGGAACTGAGGCGAGGCCTTTTGAAGCAGATGTCGAACCTCTTTGAGAATTAAGTCTTTGATAAGGCTGAATGATACAAGGAGAGGCCTTGGAGCAGATGTCGAGTCTCTTTAATAACTGAGGCATGTGATAAGGCTGAATGATACGAGGTGAGGTCCTTAGAGCAGATGTCGAGCCTCTTTGATAACTGAAGCCTGTGATATAGTTGAATGATACGAGGCGAAGCCCTTGAAGTAGATGTCGAGCCTCTTCGATGAAATTGAAGCATCCCAGGTGGTGTGCTTTAATGATTTGAAAGACACGTTGATTTTCAATAAAAAAAAACTGTTGTGGTAGGGTTTCTAAGATTTGTATTGCGTGCACATTTAATGCACAATGACGATGGGGTGCTTTACAGATAGTGAGGTTTATGTAAATCCAAGGCCCGTATAATTCACGATTTCATATGGGCCCTTGATTCGAATATTGGATTAGTTCTTTTTTATTTCAATGTAGTAGATGAGACTGCAAATGTACGACTTAGATTTGAATGGGAGAAGATCCAACGGTGGGTTCTTTCATTTTACATATATAAAAGGCCAAAACTTTACTTTTTTCCCTTTTCTTTACCTTGCGAAAATTAAAAACCCTAAGTGCTGAAAATACTCTCAATCATCTTGCATTTTCTACGTTTCTTCTCCGATGAACAACTCTGTTTTTCCTCGCGTCCAAGCATTCTAGATCTGTGTAAGTATCCCACATTTTCAAACTTTTAATTTTGTCCATATAAAATGGCTTATTCCTTAAGAAAGAATGCGTCTAAGGGGTCTTCTAAAGTAAATATGGCACTGATTTATGTCGAGGCGGGTATGCCTCCTATAATCCATATTGAAAGGATTATGGAGGCTAAGAGGAACCTTCATAGTGCATGGATGATGCCTGAGAGCCCCCACAGATTTTAGTATTAGGTAAGGGGCTTCTTTATGGTCGACTGATATTAAGGAAGAGGAGGTATAGGATTCTTGGAAGTATAGAGATGTTTGTGCCGACCCCAAATGAGAGAGCCTATTTCCCTATGGAGGGGTGTGTGGCAGTTAGCGAGGCTATTCTAGGTGGTGGGGAGATGAAGCTACCCTTACACCCATTCTTTAAGTATATTCTTAAGTACTACAATTTGGCACCCACCCAGTTGATGCCAAATGCATGGAGCTAATTAGCAGAGGTCTTTCTTCTTTGGAAGGGGTTACTCTTAGTGAGGTTATGCCCATACCCTTTTTCAATCCCAAGCCTCTAGTAGGGGGAAGTGACTGCAAGGGGTGGTAATGTATAAACCCTTGGGGCTCGCATTCTCTTTTCATCTGGGAGACCCAACCTTCATCAAGAATTGGAAGTCATCCGATTTTGGGTTATGGGTCATTGGCAGACGATGGAGAGAGATACAACCCCAGAGATCAATGTACCAACCCAGTACCACGAGTATAGTGAGTCGAACCTTAATCTAGTATGACACTTCTTTTGTGCATTTGTTCCTCTATCTCAGTGTGTCTAATGTGATTTTTGTGTAGCTATAGTTAATCGGTTTGAACTCGAACCGTCTGAGTAGAATATTATAAAGGCCATCTACGAGCTGCCCTCAGAGAGGAGGTCTTTCAAGAACGTTATTGGCAATCGGAATCTCTTTGACACACATCGGTTGATGGCTACTAAGGGTAAGGCAACTCTTAGCTATTCCTCTTATCAAGTGAAGCATATCATTTTGGGCCTAATTGCTAATGCTTTGCCCTTTATTTGTAGGTCAATACGACAAGATAGAGTATATCAAGTAGGACATGCTTTTTATGAGGCGCCTAGGAGAGGAGAAAAATAAGAAGCCCTTGGGCTCCATTTCCTCAACTTACAAAACCAGCGCGACGAGCTGGCCCGCCTCTCAAAGGCGAACCCCCCACCTCCTCCAGAGAAAAAGGGAAACAAGAAGAGAATGGGGAGGAAGGAGAAACTTTCCTGGAAAGGCACCCAAAAATGAAGTTGGTCCTATCAAAAAATACCGAGCCTCCCCTAAGCATCAGACAACCATTGGGGAGTCCCTATGACGACCCATTATAGCAGAGCCCATATCCTCTGTGAAAATTGTGGATGTGGAAAAGGCAGCAAAAGAGGAGATGGGGCAAGGAGGCCAGGAGTGCCCCTTCTGAAGAGAGAGTTCAAAATTTCCTTGGTGGAAGGTCGAACGAAATTGCCTCCACGATTATGGAGATGCTTCCCACCAGGGTCCAAGTGGCTACGAGAGTCCATCACAAATATTGGACTGGCAAATATTCTTCATATGTCGAGACCTGTGATGTAGTTGATATGGTGGAGGTTGGGATCACCCTGTAGGCTCGCTCTCAGGGCTTTTTTCTAAATGCCCAAATGGAGATGATGCGACTACAAGGCCTCAACAAAGAGCACCTTCAGAGGGCCAATGATACAGAAACAACCCTAAAGAAAGCTAAGGCTAAGGTGTCTTTCGCCAATGAGGCCATTGAAGCCTCCAAGTTAAAGCAAGTTGAGGCGGAGTCGAAGATAAATGTACTTTCCAAAGAAAATGATGACTTGAAAAGGAAGTCCATCTTTGCAAAGCTGAAGTGAACACACTAACGAAGCTGGTCGAGAATTTTGATAACCTTCGAAGGATTACTTCGTCGCCTGCTAATAAGGAGAAGGGGGAGCTGAAGGCTCAAGTTGAAGAGCTGACTGCCGAGATAGCTAGTCTAAAGCAACAACTAAGTGGCACAAAGAAGGCAGCTGTCAACAACTATGTGGCTCATTTTCATGAGACGGTTGAGCATGACGGTCGCGATTTATACTGGAGAAAGGTCGTGTATAACAAAGTCTTCGAAAGGCTTGTCGCACTGCATCCTCAACTGGAGCTATCTTCTTTAAAGGAAGATTTTCTGGCGGACGAGCCCTCCGTCCCCACCAATGAAAAAGATGACTCGGTGGAGAAGTTAGGTACCCAAGGGGAACCTCAGCAGGATGATGCTGTCGTTTAGACTAGGTCTCCTTATTTGTAATTTATTGTAACATTTCTCTTTGTAGTGAATTCAATTTTATTTGTAACTGAGTTCCAATTTCACAACATTTCCCTCATGGTAGCATTTCTTCGCGTTTGTAACTAATTGACCTTGGGCTCGTCATAACCATTGCATTTTAATAATTTATGTGCTTCCATAATTGAATGAATTAATAACTTATGAGTTCGCCATAATTAATCGAACTTTAATAACTTGTGGGCTCGTTATAATTAATCGAATTTGAATAACTTATGGGCTCGCCATAATTAATCGAACTTTAATAACTTAAGTGCCCGACATAATTAATCGAACTCTAATAACTTATAGGCTCACCATAATTAATTGAATTTTAATAATTTATGGGCTCGCCATAAGTACTCGAATTTTAATAACTTATAAGCTCGTCATAATTAATTGAATTTTAATAACTTATGGGTTCGCCATAATTAATCAAACTCTAATAACTTATGGGTTCGTCATAATTAATCGAATTTTAATAACTTATGGGCTCACCATAAGTAATCGAACTTTAATAACTTATGCGCTCATCATAATTAATTGAATTTTAATAACTTATGGGTTCGCCATAATTAATCGAACTTTAATAACTTATGAGCTTGCCATAATTAATTGAATTTTAATAACTTATGGGCTCGCCATAATTAATTGACAAATAATATGAGCTCGCCATAACTACCTTAACTAGATTAAATGTGGGCTCACCACACTTCAATTTGAACAATCTATGAGCTTATCATAATTAATGTGAGTTAAATTAGCTTATGGACTTGTAGTTGATCAAAGTGGTATGAGCTTGTCATACTTAACATATGAGCTTATCATAGTTAAAAACAAAGATGTTGAGATGATACTTGCTTTAATCACAAAAGGCACATAAGTAATGATTATGGCCTCACTGATAATACATTCTTAGATGTTCAACATTTTAAGAGTGGAGTTGCATCTTCTCATCCAAGCTTTCAATTAAGAAGCTCCCTGGCCTGACGTTGCCTGATATACGATAGGGGCCCTCCTAGTTCGGATCTAACGTGGCAACACCAGGCTCTTTAGAAGACAGAAAAACCTTTCTAAGCACAAAATCGCCCCTTCTAAATGATTTCCTCTTGACCTTGGTGTTGTCGTATCTCGCCATTTTTTCTTAAGAGTGGGGATGATAGCGCACGTGGTCTCATCCAAACGACTTCCCTTTCTTATCATATACATCACTCAATCACAGCTTTAAATGCTAAGATCATTTTTATATCCATAAAGTCTAACTAGTACTTTAGATCTAACTAAATAGGATGACGACGACGACGATGGCAGTGAGTTGTCTTGTCAACTCACATGGTACAAGATCTATTCAAGATCTCATCACAGCAGCATCCTGGGCCAGCTTTTGCAAATGGGCCTGCACGTAACGACGTCAGCCAGTTGTTCTATGTGGGGAAAAATGAGTCGTTCGCACCTGAGTCAGTTCGCCTGCGTGAAATTGGGTTACCCTATTCCAGTATGTAAGGCATGGCCCTCAAGCGCTTCACAATGTAGGCTAATTGGGCCGCTTCATGGGTCCTCCTGAGTCAGTTCGCCTGCGTGTAATTGGGTTACCCTATTCCAGTATGTAAGGCATGGCCCTCAAGCGATTCACAATGTAGGCTAATTGGGCCCCTTCATGGGTCCTAAATTTTCAAGGCGTAACAAATTTCATTTTATTGCCCACGAAATCAAGGCTTTAGACATATAATTATTGAAGAAGAAGGTAAAAAGTTAAATCTATTGAATACATGAGTTAAATGTATTTTCTGAAACCAACTACATTTTTAATCTCGAGTTTTTACTGTTTACCATTTGAAAGCGATGCTTACTCACTTCTTCTGCAACGATCTACTGTTATACAACAAATTAAAATACATTTATATTTTATAGAAGAATGCGACAATGCTATTACAAATAACTTTAATCTTATTTTTTATACTAAAATCGGTATTTTGATTATGCAATCAACTGCAATTTGAAAAATATATATATCACTATTTTCACTTTGACCAAGATTTCAAGCATTTACATTCAAATTAATCTCAGCAAGAGCATAATCAAGAAATTCTCTAAATAAGAGCATTTTCAAAAGACTTCTTAAATACAATATGCTCTTTATCTTAGAGAGCTAATATTAAAAATAAGTTGCCAGAGACTCTCTATTCTAGGTTTTTAAAATAGAGGCATTCTTACTTTATAATATAAGTGGCATTTAAACCCCATTTGACCTCCATTATTTGAGATTATAATTTTTAGAATAATATTTTTTTTTAAGAATGTGTAGTTAAAAAAAATAATTTTTTTTTTGGTTTCGTGTAATATTATTTTATTGGAGAATGTGCGATTAATAAGAAGAGGGAAAAATAAATTTTAATTTTAATTGGAGACCAAATGGAAAAAGCGCTACATATTTCAATACTTTATTTCTTAAATTATTTAACCGATATTTGAATTGATTGTCATTGCTATATAAAAAGATATATTAAATAAAAGATGAAGAGAAATAAAAAAAAAAATATCTCTTGAAAAAATAAAATAAATAGCCAAAATAAGAAGTATTGTTCAAATTTATAAAATATTTTATTCTTTAAATTTAAAAATCTTTTCTATTATAAGGGAGTGATTGATGTACATTATTGAGAAAAGAATGCATTTTATGATGTGATGGAAAATATATGGTTAAAAAATAAGAAAAAAATTTGAATTTGTATGTAATATTATTTTATTAAAATATATGTAGTCGAAAATAAGTTTTGAAAAAAAAAAATTCTTTTAAGAACGTGGATCAAACGGAAACTAACTAGTAGTCTTTTGAAAATGCTTTAGAAGTGAATCAGGAGTCTTGCACCTCCAATTAAATGAGAAAATGGCCATAGGGATGGAAAAGTCTTTCCACGTCTTGGTAAATGAACAGGCCAATTTTAGGCTAAATATATCCATACAACATTTTAATTGCAAAAAATGTTCATATCATTAACATATGATCACATTTATGTCACAAACTTTATCGGATTCTTGTTCTCAAATTAATAAATTATCTTCAAAATTTCTTTTAAAACAGAGTAAAAAATTCATTTGTCCATTGCATTTAATGCAAAAATAAGATTAAATATTTGATCCTTATTTTAAAGCAAGTTAACAATATTTTGGACAAAAATTATAATAAATGAAATGTTAAAAATAAGAATCCGATGAAGAAAAAAGTTAAGGATATAAACGTGAATATGAATAAAATTAATGACTTATAATATAATTAGTGTATTTATAAAAAATTGTATTGTTAATAATCATCTTTTATTTTACTTTTAATACCCAGATGGACCCAATAAAACACGTGGAAGTGGGACCCATGGTAGGGTCTCCTTTTCTTCGTATGGTTGAGCAGCTAGGTCTCTCTCTCCCTCTCTCTCACATCCGCACGGAACGCGCCTCTCAGTGTGAGAAAATTGCATTTACAGTCCCTAATATTTGTGTTTTGTCTCAAATTCATCTCACCTTTTCTAACTTGCACTTACGTGTACACACGGTTTTTGAATTATTTTTAAACCAAACAATTTTAAACAGGTTGAAAAAATTTCAAAACAAACCTTTTTTGCGATTTGATTCGATTCCAAACCACAATATTAGCCACATAAAAATTGGAGATAATCAATGTCCTTGTTTGAGCCTTACCATTTTACGTCACAAAATATGTCATATCACAATCATCCTTAATTTGCATATATAACATTATTCTACAATATAAATATATTTGTCTCGTAAATAAATCAACATTAGGCTCAACAATAAAATTTGAACTTGTAAATCCATTCTTTTTGAAATAAATCATAAATTTTTATTTTCCTAGAAAGCCATAAGAGCCATCTAGCAAATAAGTTACTGATTTTTTTATTTTTTTATTTTGAAGCATAAAAGGGAACTAATAATTAATATTTAGTTAAAAAAAATTCTTATATTTAATTGGGTGAATGATTCAATTTGATTTTTAGCGATTTTTAATAATCAAAATCTAAGCTGCATGTACCAAAACTAAAAGAAATTACTAGATTTAGAGACATAATAAGTTAAAAGACATGAGTTAGTAAAATTAGCATAATATGTTTCAATTACAAAACGATTAATTTGATGGGATGTTTTGATTGCGACCTAAAATCAACTATCAATCTCAATATCTTGTATTCTCTTATATAATCAAGTAGAATCTACACAATACTCTTATCACATGTCAGGTAAATTGAGTCGAATAGCGTAATATTATAAGTTTTAAAAAAACGAGATATCAAAATTAACACAATTTGTTTTAATTGCAAAACTATTAATACTATAGGATTGGATTGATTTTGAAAATCAATAGCTACTTTGATATCATAATTTTTTTCACCAAGCGCGCAAAATTATGAAATGTTAAAACAATGCAAATTGAATGACATAAGCGGTAAGAAAACCAAATATATATAAGTATTGTTCTTTGTGTTATTGAATTATGTACAAAACATGTTGAACAAGGGAATATTTACTGAAAGTACAACACCTAACATTGAGGTTGAGGAGTTCTAAGCTAAGAAAAAATATTAGATATTAATTCAACCAACCACCTAACATTGAGGACTGAATCTGCAATTTACAAAAACGCAGAGGACTGAATCTACAATTCACCAGACATTGAGGACTGAACCTAAAATGTAGCCCTCACTGTCAATAATGTAGCAGCCCCTCTCTCTCTCTACCATCAGTTTCACACTGTCACTCTCTCAGCATTTTCTCTCTCTAAAAACGCCGCTTTCTTCTCAACGTTTTTTATGACTGCTCTTCATGCCCCTAACATTTCAATAACTGAAAACCTACTTGTTTAGCACACCAACACAACACTACACTACCCTACCCTACCCTACCCTACCCTACCCATTAACATTTTCTCTATTGCCCAAAACTTTCTCTCTCTAAAACGCCGCATTACATTCGTATATTGATACTCACATTTGGGATTTGCTAATACTTTTGTTTTGTGGTTTCTGGAAAATGCTGATAACTTTCGCTTATTGCTCGTATTTCACTCTCTGAAGTTTAGGAGAGTATTAATAGATATAAGGAAACCACTTTTTTGGTTTGCTGTATACTGCATTGAGTGTCTTGTTGGGGGAAAAATGGAGAAAAAGCAAGGTTTTTTCTCGGCGTTAAAGGAGGAGGTTGTGAGGGGGTTATCGCCGGGGAGGTCGCGGGCTAAGAGTACGAGTCGGAGTGGGTCTCCGATAACGAGTTTTCTCCGGAGGAAGAAGAGTGGAGGTAACAGTAATTACGTCGAAACGGTGATAGCGAGATCGGGGAGCCTGAGGCCAGTGGGGGAGACGCTAAAGCCGTTGATGGAGGGTCCGGATCCAGACGGCGGAGAAATCGGGGATTCGAAGCGGCTCGGGTCGGGGCTCGGGCAGTGGGTTCGAGGGCAGTTAACCCGGAACCCTTCGGTTCCAGGAGGGGCGGCGGGTTCCAATGGGAATGGGTACAACAAGAGTTCTGATATGAGGCTATTGCTTGGGGTCATGGGCGCCCCCCTCGCCCCGGTGCACGTTAGCACTACTGACCCATTGCCTCATCTGAGCATCAAAGACACTCCAATTGTACGTCTCTCTATCCCCACGCACACTCACCTGCACATAAATTATACATGTGTGTGTATGTATGTATATTTCTGCGAACCATGCTGGAGTAGTTTAAAGTTGGAAGTAAATTCTGAATTATTCTTGTGAGAGTATATTTTGCTAAACTTGTGATGATTTGGAGGGAGTTGGTTGCAATTGACTGAAATTACATGAATATCTATAAATTAACTGCTCATAAACTGAACCAAGGTGGTTACATTTTTAGCAAATAAATTGTAATGGTTATAGAAAATTAGGATGCGTTTTATCAGATTTCTGTTTATTAGACAGTGCTGGCCGCTGGCTCTTTTTCACTCGGGAAAAATGCTCAATTTTATTGTCTGAGGTAAGTTTGTGATTTTGCAGGAAAATTCTTCCGCCCAGTACATATTGCAACAGTATACGGCTGCGTCAGGAGGGCAAAAGCTCCAGAATTCGATTAAGAATGCTTATGCCATGGGAAAATTGAAGATGGTAGCTTCGGAGTTTGAAACTGCAACGAAGGTAGTGAAGAACAGGAATGTGGCTAGAGCTGCAGAGTCTGGTGGGTTTGTTCTCTGGCAGATGAATCCTGACATGTGGTACGTGGAGCTTGCAGTTGGGGGTAGCAAAGTTCATGCTGGCTGTAATGGCAAACTCGTCTGGAGGCACACTCCCTGGCTTGGCGCTCACACTGCAAAGGGGCCGGTTAGGCCTTTGCGCCGCGCTCTTCAGGTGAAGATGTGTTCTCATCATTTGTAGCCCAATTTTTGTCAAAATTTTCTTTTCTGGCCTTCTGATATTGTGTAGACGTGGGTAATGTACTTTGCAGGGTCTTGATCCAAGAACCACTGCTAGCATGTTTGCCAACGCCATATGCATTGGGGAGAAGAAGATCAATGGTGACGACTGCTTCATTCTGAAGCTGTCTGCCGACCCACAAACATTGGGAGCCAGGAGCGAGGGACCAGCAGAGATAATAAGGCATGTCTTGTTTGGCTACTTCAGCCAGAAGACGGGCCTTCTTGTTCACATGGAGGATTCGCATCTCACCCGCATCCAATCTAATGGAGGCGATGCAGTATACTGGGAGACGACCATCAATTCTTACTTAGATGATTACCGGCCCGTGGAAGGAATCATGATTGCCCACTCTGGTCGATCTGTTGTTACTCTTTTCCGGTTTGGAGAGATGGCAATGAGCCATACAAAAACAAGGATGGAAGAAGCTTGGACAATTGATGAGGTCGCATTCAACATTCCTGGCCTATCAATGGACTGTTTTATTCCACCAGCTGACTTGAGATCGGGTTCCATCAGTGAAGCATGTGAACTCCCTCAGGACGAAAGAGGAAAGTCAGCAATTGCCCTTGCAGCATCCCGAGCTAAGGTTGCAGCTTTGGAAGGAACTCACAATGAGAGCATTGATAGTGTCATCTGGAAGGTGGAAGTCTAACCATGTAGGACCAACTTATGGCAATTGTTCATACCCGGTAGGCAGTCTCTTATTGACCAACAGAACAGAAATTACAAATTAGGAACTCAGATGTTTAGGGAATCTTATTGGTACTATAATAGAGCATAATCATTCAAGAATTCCTGCTGAGTCTCAATGATTATACTCTTATAACATAGTCCAACTGATGGTTGAAGGCTCCTTTTTCCTAGCAACTGATCAAGGGAATGGTTAGTTAAACTCTCAGGGGTGGAGGAAGGTGGTGAAGCTTAAGTATTAGTATTAGCCAAACCATTAACCTGTTTTTCTTGTTATTCTACTAACTTCTTTCCTGCCTAAATGTAGACGAACACGGCAGTTAGAAGGGGAAACGCTATGTCATGGGTTTGATGGTAGTGTTTCAGTTCTTTAGATTTAATTTGTGCGCCATTTTTTTTTTCTCATGGTGGTTTGATTGTTTTTAAGTTTTCCCATGGAATTTCTGTAGCTTAGGGGGAAAGGCAAATGTAGAAGAGAAAATCTTTGATAAGTTAGTTATTGCAACCAAACTCATGTCTGAACGGTGTTATGGTGGTATTGGTTTCTTGTCATCAATGTCAAGAAAATCAATGTAAACAGATCTGTCCAATCAGATATTGAATTGCTTATGAATATTTTAATACAGAGACGAGGATCTTTTCTTTCTCTTCCTTGAGGTTATTTCGGAAATGTACATCTCATCCTCTTGAATGCTAATGACTTGCAGTGTTACTGTTTAATGATAGCATAATACTTGTGTATTTTGATTTTCTTGAAAAGTGATGCTATTCATCGATAAACGCGCATGTACTAGCCTCGAGTTCACATCTACAAATGATGAATAGCATTATTCTTTCCGACATTAATTGCTTCGTAGTTAAAGTTGTTAAGTAGATATGGACATGAGTTGTTAAGTAGATATGGACATGAACCGGGCTAGACGAAGAATATATGCGGACATGTGCAAAGTTGATGATCCATTGATCCCCCTCTCTTTGATCTCATCTAAATGCGCAGTAAAAGCATCTAGGGCTAGTTGGAAATGGCTTTAGAAATGTGGGTGCAGTTTCTTTTTGCATTGCTCATCGTGCCTTCTAGTCCCTGTTGACAGATATTCTTTAAAATTTAATTTTAATCACGTATTATTTTAATAAAATAATTTTGTACGTGAATTCATAAATTTTGTACCTTCTAATCACACATTTTAAAATCACTTCTCATAAAATTTATTATAAAAAACTCTGCGCTAAAAAGCCAATATAATAAGAATAATGTGGGGTTTGGTTTAGAGATGAGTTTGCATCGTCTGGGTCAAAAGCATGTTAGGGAAAATATGATTGTACCAGAGGGCACGGGGTAAAAGTTTTCCAAAGCCCATGTGATGTCCTCTAATCATTTCAATCTTTATTTCATTTTTCCTTCTTTATTTGCCTTTGTTCCCTTCCCACTTACTTAGCTTTTGCGCCCTATTTGCCAGTTGCCACCCCATTGCCATTATTAGGGAATAAGTTACAATTAAACATAAAATGTTTGCTTATAAGTATACATGCTTGTACCTTAAAAGAATACCATTTTGACTTAGAATAATAAAGTAAGCTATTTAAG
The DNA here is from genome assembly GCA_903798255.1 of Fraxinus quadrangulata. Classification (NCBI taxonomy): domain Eukaryota; kingdom Viridiplantae; phylum Streptophyta; class Magnoliopsida; order Lamiales; family Oleaceae; genus Fraxinus; species Fraxinus quadrangulata. Next base: position 6,103 of record CAIGRB010034792.1, on the reverse strand, counting down.
CATATTTGAAAATAAAAAGTTCCTTAAAAGTAATTTTGCTTTTTCAAGCTTAGCCAAACATATACATAATGTTTATTATCGTTTTGCGGTTACTATTCGAACCCAAAAGAAATATATCGGCGACCCAATCTAGTGTGGAAAAAAGTGTGCACGACTCAGTAGCCTAAGTTTGCAAGCCATCCATATGGGCCAATAGAATAAGGTAGAGCAACGAGTCTAAGATCTTAAAAAGATAAATCTAATGTGACATTTGATGGTAAATAAAACAAATTCACTTATGTTATGTCAATGTCTACATTAATTTGATAGGTTAACATAGTGTAAAGGATAATTTTCTCTTTAATTTACCTAAACATTGCTGCAAATAAATGCAGTTTTTAAGAGGAACTTTCCTCATTATGATTATGTCCTTGAAACGTCAAAATTCCCCATTCATGAGGTAATTGGTACATTCATGCATTATTATGGGACGAAAAGAATTTATTTCTATAGAGTGCCCTTGAAAAATCGAAGTTCAGAGGGAGTAAATGAGAAAACCTACCTTCAATAGCAAGATAACTAGCCTTTTGATGAACACAATTTTCATTTTTTTTTTATAGACACTGAATTATTTGCCGTTAAATCATAATCTCAAAATTTTGAACTTATCGAGATTTATGTCTTAAAAATAAGGATGATATAAAGACGGGTTTGTGAGCTCACTCGATAAGACTTTTGAAATGTTAATTGTTTTTGAAATTAATAATTTATTTTTAAATTTATTCGGATAATTTTTTGAGAGTAATTTATTTGATTAAAAAATTTAAGCTAGCTTCACGAATATATTTTCCTACGGAAAGTAAAAGTAAAAAGGAAAACTTGTCCAATGAAATGATTGATTTTATGCTCGCATCAGAGAGACAAGATGGAGGAATCTTAGCACATTCAACCTATTAACGTGCCTTTGGTCAATAATTTTTGAATGAATGACTCCATTTATTATGTAGACCCCCTAAAGTTAAGGTACGAAGTCAACATTTGATGACTCCATTTTTACTATTGAAACTCAGAACATTTGATTTTTCATTACATTTTATCACCATGCTATTGCACTACGGTTACTTGAATCCTTTTAAAATAAGTAATTATCTTTAATATATTAATTATTATTATTAGTTAACCACTAAAATTTATCTCGTTCAAAGATAAGGAGTACAATAAAAGTTAAAAAACTATATTTCTTGTGCGCTAATCATACTCGCCATCATTTGTCGAGTGTAATATTTTTCCTACTCACGATCATTTTCAGATTTTCTATTGGAGGGAGATGTGTAAATTTATTTTCGAACCTTAAATTCAAGATGTTCATAGTTTCGTTGTCGTTTTTATAAATGTAAGCAAAAGCATCCCAAAAAATTTCAATGTCCTTGGATACACAAGTGGTGCCTCATCTGTAACATTACTTGCACCCGCGAATGGTGGAGTGGCCTTTTTATTATTACCGCACTTTTCCATCTTCAAACAATTTTCAATCAATTACTGGATTGAATTATTGTTTAATGTGTTTTAACGACTAAGCTCAGGACCAACCTGCTCCATCAATGCATATAGCCTCCTTTACATGTTGCTCAAGCACACTAGGATCTTAAATATATTATAAAGGAATAAAAAATGATTTTATTGTTTCAGCAATTTCTGATCTTTAATGAAACTCTCAACAAGGTTTGAATTATAAAGAAGATCGGACCATATATGAGAGAGAAAAAAAATGAAAAAAAATTCTTGGCTTTTTATCAAAAATGATTAATTTCACGTGGTCACATCAGACACTAACAGTGACGAATCCTTGATTTTAAATGAGTACGGACGGCCATTGACTGTCGCACGCAATAAAATATTAAAAATTAAATATAACAATTATTTTGTTAAAACTAAACATATATAATTCTGTTATATACATCGACAATATTTACCAAATGACATAGTGCCAAATTTTGTATAATTCAAATGAAGAACACGTGTTCAAATCTTTCTAATTCCATGAAACCCGCTAAAACTTAACATATATTATTTTGTTACATTTAGTAGGGCTGGACATGGTCCAGCGATCGAAATTTTCGGGTATTTAGTAAGTGGAATCGTCGGATCTAAATTTAATTATGGAACCGTTCGAGTTCGATTCCATTCGGTTCGGTTCCCGGATTCCATGCAATAATTAATTTTTTTATATTTACAACAACGCTACATTAATTCAACTACGACATGTTCAAATGGATCCAACACGAGGCTTCATACTCAGCTACGTTATTCATGCATGGGAAATTAAACCACCCTCGGTACACTATTGACTCGTCCGGTGCTGAATCTGCCACTGGACACTAACAAGGATCCAAGCATAACATATTTGCAAAATTGTACATCTATGTGATTAATCTCATGTATTGCCTCGATTTTGGTATTTTTTGTTACATTTCATTATTAACAAGTATATTTTTTGGGGAAAAAAAAAAAGACAACTAACATTTTTTAGTTAGCATTAGGCCCATGTTCTTTCTACGAATCTACTTCCTAGGATGGCAATTTTGGATTCTAATGTTGACTTAGATTTCAACTCCCATAGATAAACTATATTTCTCAACAAATATGTACTCTCGCAATTATTTTATGAAATCATCAACAATGAAATCCCAGCTTAGCAAATCTGAAAAAAGGTATAAATTAAGGCCAAGCCACCTCTTTACTAACAATGTTCATTATTTTAAGTAATGTACGGCTCGATTTTAAACTTTTAAATAAGGTATTAAAAATGATAACCATTTATGAAAAAAAATTATGTAAAGTTTTTAATAGAAAAATGTATACGATTTGCATGTCAAGAGTCACGTTCAAAATAAAACATACATATAAATATATTTCTCACCTTTCGATCGCTTAAACTTTTAATTAAAGTAGTTATATTCATAAGATTTCTTCCGTACATTCCCTCCCTATGATAATAATATAATGTTTCATATGCAGTTTAGCCAAAGGAATTGAGTGATTAAGATTTAATATAATACATCAAGAGATGGAATCGCCCATATGCAGCCAGCACACATTCAAATTATTGGGAATCTTGGTTGACATTTTTTTTTTCACACTTATTAACTCATTTTTAGTATATAATAGAACAATTTATGAAATGTTGTCAATTTGCACTACAACGTTAGCGCTTGAGACTATGCGAGTTGAATAAAAATAAAAATAAAAATTAAATTAACATGTCTCCGTTTCTTATTCAATAATCTCAATCTTAGATTGAAAAAGACTCGATAATTTTATATTCTAGTATACTAGACATGTTAAAATATATTTAGTACTTTAAATTGAACATGAAAAGTGACCACAAATTTCTCACAATTATCGTCTCGCCCAATCTATGTTATAGACATATTTAGTATGCTAAACTGAACATAATAACCCATAAATATATCGCACGAATCACATTTTTAATCTCATCAAACTGCGTTATCTCATAGATATATTTAGTACATAATACTTCCCCCTTCTCATTTATATATATTGACTTTACTTATTTTCTTGTCTCAATTATATAATTTCGTTTCTTTATTGAGAATTTTTTGTTTTGTTCATTTACTAATATACTTTTATTTAATTTGTTTATTTATAATCAATTTACTATGAATTGTTAATAATTAAATAAGAGTAAATTAGAAAAGTTTTTGGCAAAAATATTTTTTCAATAAGAATAAATAATATTTATTAATCCATGTGAAAAACAAAACTAGCCTAAATGAGATGTAGGGTGTAACACATAAAATTAACATACTAATCACGTTTTTAATCTCATCAAACTTCGTTATCACGTACGATGTACCAAAATTTACTATAAATTCGCAGGGAAACATGAATTTTCCTGGGTAAATGTTAGTGTACAAAATGTCGGCAGAGGAAGTTTTTACTCACTTAGGATTGGTGGCATATTTATGACTGTACTCTTCCATGCCCTCCTCGCTACTCTCAAGACTGCACCACAATTCCATGTAATGCCATTTACTACGTCTCCATGGTTGATCTCCACACCCAATCCAACCCCACGTGCATCCCTACATTGGGGTTACAAATATTGTTGGGTAGTTTGGACTTGGACTTGGACTCGGACTCAAGTTCTTCAAGCATAAGAGTCGTAAAAGATCAAGTTTGACCGTGATAATGAATTAATGGGTAGGGTAATTAATATATTTAATAAAACAATTATTTTATTTTTTTATTAATTATGTCTACCTCGGCTTTTCAAATAGGTCATCTAACAATGAATCATTGCAAGACGTGAATAGAAGAATAGAGTAGACTGTTCAATGTAATTTATTTCTTAATTTGGTTTACTAAACTAATCAAGAAAACGAAAAAAAAGAAAAATCTATTTGGGCCCTTTGGTCCGTGTATTGCGGGGCCTCATCATTTTAAATACCAGCTGGACCGCCTGTTTTACATATAGGGCCCATTTAACTGTAAACAAAAGAAGCACCAGGCACCAGCTAACGCCTGAGGGCTTTTTACATGGCCCGCATGGGCATTTCAGGCCCAATATTTGTTTTACTAAATTTCTGAGCTGGAATTGAAACGTCAAAAACTTGGATCGTACAAAAATGTGGCCCGTTCCCACTTAAAATATTTAATTTGGCCCATATTTGAGAAAAGAAAAGCACTACATTCCCAGTTGACTTTTTCTTCTCTTTTTTCATAATTTTTTTTAAACCATCATATAGACATTAAATAATCTGATGTTTTTCACCATGCACTGATCACAATGACAATTAATTTTGATTAGTCAAAGTTAGCACAATCTCAGGGTTTTGAAGCATACAAACTTTCTCATCAATCGGTCCAAATCAACCAACTAAACGTACGATGAAACGAGTTTATGACTTCATATAACTCTTCAACAGGTTTTATCTATAGAGATCACAATCTCCCACCATCTAAATCTTGAGGGGTCATTATCCAGACTTCTATGACATTTCTTCTATAAATAATATTATTTCTCGAGTGACAAGATATGCTCAATCACAATATTTGAGCATTTCTACTTTTACATTTTGTACGGAATTCTCTCTCTAATCTACTTAATGACTTGACCCTCGGGAGTTGGGGTCGGTACCACATTGGTATTGCGTAAGATTCTTCAAAGATTCTTCAAAGATTCTTTCTGTTTGAGCTCCAATATGATTTTCGTCGACTCCCAAATCAATTTTATCAACTGTAGAATTTAATGTCTACAATTTGGTGCCCACCAATGAGCGAAACTCTCGCTATCTAATCTTAGTGTAGACTATTTTTGTTATTACCATGTTTGAACCTAAGAAATCCACCTTACAGAAGGCTCTGACAAGAAGGGTTTGGATGCGATTACTCACCAAGAACCTGAGTGAATGATCCACCAAGATGCGGAGGCAATAGTCATGCAACAAGAAGACTTAATATTGACTAACGTCAATCTAATCTCCACTCACCCTATCAACGTTCATTCAGTCATCGATCATCCAGTCATCGATCATCCAGTCTTCGCCCATTGTCAATCCACTGCTCTATCAAGAGATGTGACTACTGAATCAATTTTCTGGACAGAATAGGGGTGACCAGCCCCCTTCGAATACACGGCAACTGGGGCTGTTTGTCGCACAGGCAAGGGGTGACCAGTCCCCCTCTAACCCACACGGACATAATTTTAGCGGGATTTCATGGCTAAATGGTTATAAATAGTGTGCTAAGAAGGCGTATGATTTTTTTCGACCTAAGGGGGAACCAAAGTGCTGGGCTAAGGATGTTTGGAAACATTTCACTACCCCGAAACACTCTTTCATGCTATGGTTGGGTGCTTAATCTAAGTTACTCACCAAGGACCAGCTGCATTATTTGGACATTGATCGGAATTGTGTTCTTTGTGCCTCACATGAAGAAACAAATCATCACCTCCTCTTTGCATGCCCCTTCTCTTCATATGTTTGGAAAAGTATCAAAGGTTGGTTGGGCATCACGAGAGCTATGACTACATTGCCAAGTGCATTGAAATGGATAAAGAAAGAAGGGAAACATGAATTTTCATCAAACTGCGTTATCACGT
>CAIGRB010034789.1:24478-38735 GCA_903798255.1 Fraxinus quadrangulata | reverse complement strand
TTTTTTTCTCAATAAAACTCAGTAATTATTACTTTATATTTTTATTGGGCCCTTAATGATTCAATTTTTTTTATTACTTAATGCATTTAGTGAGATTATTATTTTAGTCCATTGGCCCAAGTCGGGATCGAAAGAAATTATTATATAATCGAGGTTATTTCTTTATCGAACATTACTTTATCGAGGTTCACTGTACTACGCGTCTGTGTAATATTCTTTACCCATGGTGACTCGGAATGCATAAATTATTCATCAGAACACGTAGGCATCAAAATAACCACTGGATAATGGAAATAAACTACACATTTAATAATTCCAATGAAATTCTAAGATAGATGGAGGAAACAACATACTCGAGTGTTCAGTGTCATCCGTCCTAGAAGCCAGTACAGGTGGTAATGGAAGATCTGAAAAGGCAAACATTAAGCTCGAGTTTTATAGAAGTATGAAATGTACAGGACGATTTAATTAAATTGGAAAATTATATGCGATAAGATTAAATCAACAATTAGTCCCCAAATTGGAAAAAGTACCATCATCAGGCAGAGTGTCTCTCGCCCATTCTTCATCCACTATATCTATGAGAATACCCAGGCTCAATTCCGCCATTGTCTCTATTTCAAACAAAAGGAATCAATCTCCTTCGAAAAAATAAATTACAGAAACATACAAATGTGGAAAATGGAATTTGCAAAGGAAGTTCTGAAATTCACCAAAAATGAGTATCTGATTTGTATGCATAGATGAAAAGTAATGATTGATTAAGTATGCAAAGCATCAAAAGATCCTAATTTTACCTGTCGAGATAGAGAGAAGATGGACGAACTACGCAAAACCTATAGAGGGGAAAATAATTTCACCTGAGTTAAATGTTTGATAAGGAACTTTGAGATATGACTGCTTACTCACCGTCTTTTTAAAACTTGTTTCATTGCCCATACAATTTTACTCCGTCCAACTCCATTGGCAATGAATAGAAACGGTTAGTAAATTTGCCCACGTGGCTGATGAAGTAAACTTAAATGGCCAATGGAATAAGTTTTAAAGTATAGTGAGTGGACCATGCTAGGGTGCCCACCCCTTTAACACCCTAGTTGACAGAATAGCCAAAAGGCGCCCCCTAATAGGGGGTGTCATTTGGCTAAAGTGTCATCCCCTATGTGAAAGGGAATGAAACCGTGATAGTATCAAAGTCCAATAAACAACATTTAATTTGCCACGTCATTTTTTTATTTGTCATGTAGACACATATTGTCCAATTGTATACATGAAATTAGCTATGCGGAGCATTGAGTAAAATAATGAATAGTTTAATGAGCATTTGGTAATTATTTAAAATCTAATAAGTAGTAACCTGAATATAAGTTTAGTAAGCACTCATCTAATTAACTATTTTCGAGGGATTAATGAAGGTTTGGAGAAGGAAGGGATGGGGATGTTGAAGAAAAAAGGGGTTGCACCGAGGAAGCACGTGTTTCTCGCCCTTTAAAATATAACTGTTTAATTCTCGTACTTATTTTTAACTACATATTTACATAATAAAATACTTTTCAAGTAAACTCAATTTTTTTCATACTTTCTAACTACGCATTCTTTAAAAAAAAATTATTGACAACATTTTTTTCTCCCAATAATGACAATCAAACAGGGTTTAAGGTTAGAGTCTTAGAGAGGCTTTGAAGAATAAGAGAGGTACTGTTCAAAGGAATGCGATGAGTATTTTTAATGGGAAGTAGAACCAGAGTAATGAAAAGCATACCCTTTTGAAATTTTACTCCTTTTTCCTTGTTATGTTGAATGGAATTGCTCCCATTTCTCCCTTCGGTTGTTTCTCACTTTATCGTGCTATGTTAATGACGGTGTTTGGAACACAATATTAAACAATATAATGAGTAATCGAGCCATCGTCAAATGAAGGAATATCCCATTCAACTTCTGTGCCTGAAACACGCTTGTTCTCACTTATTCTTAGCATTCTTCAACTTGAGCCAGCAATAAGCGCAAAAAATTAAGAAACCATATTGAGTTGAATACACAATCGTGTTCAAAGGCTAAATTAGCTCGGAAAAGGAAGCTAGAAAATGAAGACGGTGATAAAAGTGCAAGGCAGTGATTCTGATTCTATGAACGTTACAATTTTTACCGAGTCCTTTAGTACACATACGGGTCTTTCCAAATCTAATTATCAAACTGAACATTACACGAGATTTCTATATGCCTTACAATGAGAATAAGTTGAAGTCACCAAAATAATCACCCTACAAGGTAATCGTCTCTGTTTGGCGGACAGGCAGTAGTTGCAACAAAATCATTGGCCTGACCAGAATAAGTGCTATCTTGCGGGTTGGTGCTTAGAATGCGATGTCACAAGGACGAGATAAGAGGTTGAAGCTTTCAATCATGCAGGAGCATTTCCCCCAAACCTGGACCACCCTTGATACTAGCTCTCACAAGAAACCAATAATCCATGGCTAGAGTAGTAACCTTAGCCCGACAACGAGTAGTGATTGGAGGATGATGAAATCAACAACAATTACTAAAAGCCTTTCTTGCTAGGGCATTCCGATGCCCTGTGGCCAGTCCGTCCACAGTTGAAACACGCACCCCCAAAATTTCTGTTCAATACAATATGAATGAATATCAAATGCTAGATAGATTAGACAGGTGCAAACATACAAGGTAAAACTCTAATTGCAAAAGATAAATCTGATTGACAATTATAAAACTGTGCCCAACGGAAAAAAGTACCAAACTTGTAAAATGCTGTAATCCCGGTTCTGAAACCAATCAAGTAATTTAAAACTCCTAAATCAGGATCTCTGATCATTAGGAAACAAGCTTTTGAATATGAAATAAAGACGAAGTATAACCTGGTTTCTTTAAACTGAAAGTACCCATCAAGTGAAGTAAGAAATTTATAATGGAAGCAAGAAAAGAATTACCTGTCGCTACTTCTAAAGGAAGGGGACCGCCCTGATCGCCTATCGCCAATTAGCCAGTCACTGCCACTGCCACTGCCACTGCTTCTAGAGTTTCTAGACCAACTGCTTTCACTTCTTCTGCCACGACCACCTTGCCTGAAGTTTTCACCATCATCACTATCCAACCTATCCCGAGAAAATCTATCACCCCTCCGGTCTTTTGGATCTCTTCGTGAGCCTCTATCACTGTTTGAAAACCGGCCATAGTAATCACTTGGAGGTCCATCGTCTTGCAAAGCAGGCAACTGAGAAATAGAAGATAACATAAAAAGATGCCAAGTGGATGTTATTAAATTGAGACTGGGACCTTAAAATTTGTGGATCGAAATTTGACAAAAGATTTATATATTAGGATATTATACTGAGAAACTGTGAACCAAATCAGACTTACCTTGGTAATTTTAGTAATAGTGTTCCCAGGTGGTAGCTCCCTATTCAGCAACTCTTTTGCAATCTCTTCTGGAAGATCAAAAACTGCTCCTTGGAGCTGAAAGCACATGGCCAATTATTTATTGAGACACGATTTCTTGGTATTGATGCAGTAATGGAACAAAAAAACTTGGTAACACACCTTTTCATCTGCAATAATGTGTATTTTCCCTACTTCATCAGCAGCAGCAGAATAAACATCAGAGAGAAAACCGGTGACAGATCTAGCAGATAGGAATCCTCGAGAATAACCAGTTTCACGGGTCAATTGTAACGTAACTAATCCCTACAATGCAAACAGCAGTTCAAATTCAGCACTAATCACAAAGCAGAAATCATATGGAGAAACAATTTATTGATCCGTGCAGTACACAACATAGAAGCTCAGACATAAAAATCCATCTTTAGCAAAAGCATACGTTCACAACCAACAAGATATGAAAAGATCAACACAATTATCATTGTAAAGGAAAATAAAAGTCTTCTGTCATGGAAAGTAAATGAGATTAGAAATCAGCCATAATTATGTAGGACAATAGCAATTGGAAATTTTAAAAACATATTTGTCAAAGCAGTCATATTCATAGAAATACATATTTTAGGAGTTAAGCCAACAAAATGACAAAAGCTATCCATCATGTACCTGTTCATGACTAATAAGAGAACGACATGATGGGGGCTGGGAAAAACCACTCAAAGTTGCTAAAGCAGCAGCAAGAGCATTTAGTCCTTCTTGTTCCATCAATTTTCGTGCAGTTGGGGTGAAGTACTCCAGAGACTTCGGATGAACGCCACTGAGGGTAGCCACGACTTGCTCAGCTGATGATTCCAAAACCTCTTGAACAGATGGTGGGCTAATAAATTCAAACTTGCACCCGACATCGCGCTCAAGAGATTTGATGGTCCGCCTTTGGCTGCTTGTAAACATCAAAACAGCCGTCCCTTCTTTTCCTGCACGTCCTGTCCGACCAGAACGATGCACAAATGTTTCTGGGTCATTCGGGAGCTCATAGTGGATAATCTGGATGACAGAGAAAAGTGTTCATAAAGTTCAAGCGAGTGGTCAAAGATATAGTCAAGTAATTACTAAGATGAAATGGTCTTCTGAGAACAGCCGAGTAAAACAATAAAGTGCTAAACCCAACCATATTCATGGGATTAAACAAAAGCAGCACAATAGGAAAAAAATGAGTTACAGAAAATATTCCAAAAAGACCCACAAAATAATTGAAAACTCAGAATACTTACAAATATCGCTTCATCTCAAGCAGCAAACAACCACGTATTATAGGTAGTGAATTTTCAACTATATTCAGAACACTTAAATTGACCAGCCCACTTGACATAACCATGACTCAAAGGTCCCCTGGATCTTAAGAGGAACAGATACCCAATTTTTTACTTCATCTCAAACAACAAAAGATCATAGATTACAACCAACAAAAAATTTGCAGAATTGACAGTTTATAAGATTTACTAGCTCATGCAAATGATCACTATTCAAAAGGGTCGAAAGGTATTTTATGGAGAAGAAATCTAGAATCATTATTCAAAAGCGTAGAAAGGTATTTTGTGGAGAAGAAACCTAGACAGAAAGATGTAAGCTTAAACCAATAAATTTGGAACTAAAGGCTTATGATACATTCAACGTATTTTATATGGTCGAACGTACTGCAGAGACCAGTATAACGTTGGCAATTCAGCAGCGAAGCGGATAATTTCAGTACCGCATTAGTGCCAAAAAAATTGCCCCCTTCCCTTGGAATACACTATCTCCATCATTGTAACTATTGGAAGTGCAGATAATATTCACAACAGTTTACAAGAGCCAGAAGCCCATTTTGTTTAATCAAAATGCATGATAGCATAGCATGATTATATCTCGAGTTCACATGAGAAATATATTGGAAAGAATAGAGACCAAAATTAGAAACAAAGAAATGTCACAAAGCATGACACACGATAGCACAACACTGTGTACTATGAAAATGTGTCCTGGCTTTCGTACTTTGGTGGCTTTCCGAGATCCTTCCGATGACCTAAGAGTGTCCAGATGGTTTCGCCAATTGTGGGCCAAGAAATATTGAATGGTGATATGGGCAGGGTTTCTGAGGAATACAAAAAATACGGGGTTTTTTCAGATTTGATTTTGGGTGGGAAACAAAGAATGGGTTGAAGTCATAACCCTATGGCCAAAACTTTGATGTTTTTATCATGGAAAAAGTAATTACTCATTTTCTGATTTGTCATCAGATTACTCCCCTGCTTCAGCATCATCCAGTGGGACAAAATAATGGCTACTATATGAAAATATTACAGATGCGGCAAGAAATCGCAAATGGGTCATTCAATTCGTATGAACTTACTAAATCAACATTGGGGATATCAAGCCCGCGAGCAGCAACATCAGTGGCAACAAGGACCGTGAATTTTCCTTGCCTAAAACCGTTTAGAGTTCTTTCCCTCTGATGTTGAGATATGTCACCATGGAGTGCCTCTGAAGCAATGCTATTTGTTAATGTCATTGAAACCTCGTCTGCATCTCGTTTAGTACGTGTGAAAACAATGGCCTTTCCACCCTTCGCATAAACCTGGAAAGAGGATTTAAAAGTTAAGAAGCTATATAGAAAGTCTACAAGTCTCTCGCATGATTACAACTCAAACTCAATGTATAGTGCGTGAATAATAGAAATGCCCCTAACTCATACCATCACAAGATCACTGAGGATAGTCTGCTTAGATGTTGCAGTGGTTGATATGGCATACAACTTAATCCCCTCTGCCAACTTTTCTTCTTGATCACCAACCTATAAACCAAAACAGAAAGAATCAAATGAAGGACGAGTTGATTTGTAAACTTAGACGCATTTTAATGTGTCTTGAAGATTTCATTCTATAACCTTCTTAAGAAGAAACCTAATACAACCAAGATAACTACAAACAACTAACAAAAGTGGTGGAACAATGCACAATAAATAACATTTCACCATCAATTCTAATCAAGCAAGATTTAGAAGCATTTATATAACAAAGAATTAAACTTACCAAATCTATGGTCATAGGATTGTCCAAATACTTCCTGGCTAGTTTCTTCACCCAGCCAGGCATCGTAGCTGAAAAAAGCATGCTTTGCCTCTCAGATGGAAGCTTTTGCAGAATGACCTCCACGTCTTCTTCAAATCCAACAGCAAGCATTTGATCTGCTTCATCAAGGACCAAGAATTGAACTTCCCCTAATTTCAGGCTGTTATTGTTGATCAGGTCAATAATTCTACCAGGAGTTCCAACCACAACATCAACTCCACGGGAAAGCGTGCTCTCCTGTGTTATATATGAAACTCCCCCATAGATGCAAACAGTGTTCAAATATGGTGCAGACTCTTGAAATTCCTTCTCCACTTGCTTAGCCAACTCCCTGGTAGGTGCGAGGACCAACGCTTTGGGAAGTCTTCCTCTCCTGCAAACAAGAAAAGAAACGTTATTGAATTCGTGAAACCAAGAAATAACAAGTGCATATGTAATATGGCACGAGATGTACCTCAAAGAACCTTTTTCTTGTTCACTTTTGCTGAGTCCTTTAATTATTGGAATGCCAAATGCCAATGTTTTTCCAGTCCCAGTCTTTGCACGAGCAATTATATCACGACCTTCCAATGCTGGCACTAACACAGCTCTCTACACAAACAAAAGGTAATAAAAACCGTCAGGAGGCACACAATGAAGAAGTAAAAAAATTAGAGTAAAAGAAAGTTGACTGTTGCTCAAGACAGTCATTTCAATTAAAATAAAAAGATAATAATATTCTAAGCATGTGAAATGCATCATTTCATTTGGTAAAGCAGCAGAACAAACAAAAATAAGATCAATGTGCTTTCAGATCCATAGAGAGGCACAGTTCACTGAATAGTTCTTTTGTGAATTAGTAGACCCTGTTAGTAATATTCTCAAAAGGGAAAACAGCCACATCTTAACCATACAACTAGTTGGAAAATCAGTAACCAACACTTCTCTATTGGTGCTGAAGTGAAGGTAGATAGCATCACGTGATAGACACTGTTAGAACATAAGCTCTTGCAGTATGGCAGAAATTAAACTCAGTTCAATCCATGCCCAGTGAATACACATGAAAAACTGAGGTCGGCTTTTTCCTTTTCTTTCATAGACTCTTCTACAAACGTACACTCCAAGCAAATTAACTAGAATAAGTAGATGCATCTCTTCAGTTACTATTTTTCTCTTTCAGCTAAGAGGCAGAGAAGCTATTTTTAAGTTATTCCGAGCTTTCCATTTCCGATATTGCAAGTGAATACGACTACTGGATAAAAACTGAATAATAATCCGTTCCATCCATCAAAATATCCCTACAATAAACAAAACACTCGTAAAAAACTTGAAAAAAAAAGGTACTTGAATAGGGAAAAGTTGAGTAATCCCGCGTTTCTGAAGCGATTCCACGAGCCGTAGAGGCAAACCAAGTCTCGCAGTATCGAGCTCGTCCTTATCTACGCCAACTTCACTCTCACCGACCTCACCTTCAGAATCTTCATATTCACTCTCACTAACATCGAGAATGTTTTTCCCAAACCCCCCGAGTCCCTTGAAGGCCTCCTCGCTCAAAACCGAAGAATTTGGAGTCACCACAGCTAAGGGAACAAATGAATTCGAAGAGCTCGACTTGCTGCCGCGACAATGCGCGGCGGAGGCAGAAAATGCTCTGAAATGGCGGGATAAAGGAAGAATTGAGATGTATTTCCTCGAATGTTGGTCGAGGGATGGGTTAGAATGGTATACGGAAGAGACTCCTATTGTGGACGAAGAACAGGCCATGGGTGGGAAGAAAGGAGGCGATAAGGTTTGGGGTTTATGGTCTATGGCAGTATAAACTTCCACCTCGGTGGGTAAGGGACTGGCCTGTGACTATTTATATTTGGGGTTTGGGGGAAAAAATCTGAAAATGGATTGGTTTTGCAACGGAGAGACAGTTTCTCGAAAATGTCCTTCGTGAAAAAGAAGAGATTTTTTTTTTTTTCGAGGCTTTTATTTTCAGCTGATCCCTAACTTTTCATTTAATGGACGAAATTGGTCATTTGTGATGATGAGAGATGTTTTATGTCCCGGCTCAATGATCGGGACGAAACCCTATTGGAGTGGGGGGGTAGCCTTGTGATGATGAGAGATGCTTTGTGTCCCAGCTCAGTGATTGGGACATAGTTGCCCCCTCCCCCCCTATTGGACATCCAATTGGCGCCTCTGTTTATGTCTCGGTCATTGAGTTGAGACATATGGTGTTTTCCTTATGATGATTTTCATTCGTTTGACTTTAAAAAAGTCAAATATTTGAAAAAATTACAAAATGTTTGTTAAAGCCATATTATTTTGAAAGAATATATTCTAAAATTGTATATTAATGAAAAATGTGTTGTTAAAATGAGTAGAATAATGATAATGAAAATTTTAATATGACTCAAACAGAGGCAAATTACTTTTACTTTTAGTTGAATAAATAAAATAAATAAGCGAAAAATGAAATTTATAAAATGAAAAGAAATCAACTCTTTGCACCAACCAATCTTTTATAAGAACATCACCAATGTTACAACAAATTTCTCTAAAAATTGTGCCAAAATAAGCAAAAGTACAAGGCATTTAAAAATTTCATCTCCAATGCAAATTGATAGGAACTCCATTAAGATGATGTGGTAGGAAAAAATAGATGTCAAGAGACTTTATGTCCAATAAGATTATCACATTTAAATTTGTATGTGAAATATAATGCTGAGTTAATATGTCTAGCGGAATTTTCTTTTTCATATTTTTTTATTTTAATTAATAAGTAGTCGATTGGTGAAAAAAAAGGCTTGCATATTTGTTGTCGAAATTTTGTTTCACATGGCATACTAATTGACATCATCTGCGTTCAAGTTGGAATTTAACCGTGACATGTAGAATTTTAAGTGAACGCTTTCAGCCAAGTGACCATTGGCACGTTTGTTAGAAATTTGAATGACTACTACTATGTGAAAATTATTTCAATGATCATTTTTTATATTTTTAACAAACTTCGGTGACCCTTGCTGAAAACTAACCCATTTTTATGCATTAGCACGTGCACATTGAGAAGTATATGAGACTCGATATACGTCATGTAATGAAAAAAAAAGAAAAAATAATGTGTCTAGCTAAATTTGAAAATTTACACTAAGATGAATTAAAAAATAAATGACATTTTTATCTCTAGAAATTTAAAATAAAAGATTAATTTCAAAATTTAAACCCACCTTTAAATTAAGTTAATATTTTACCTACAATTAGGGTTGGACATGGGTTCTATGCAATCCAATTATGAGAAATCCCTGAGTTTTGTGACGAAAGGGGGCTCGAGAAGAGGTGGTGAAAAGATTGGTGTCGACTGCGTGGTTGAAAAAAGATGGATCGTGAGGAGGATGAAAAAGCTGGTAGTGCATGCTATGGGTGGTGTTGCTGCCCACTTAGTCTAGCATTGCTGCTGTGCATCGGGGATGGTGGAAATGTTTTCCTCCTTTATCTAATTCTTATCTCTTTTGAAGTTTTGAAATTTTTATAAGTTGGAAAGGGTGGAGAAACATTTCCACCCTTCTGAAAAAGTGAGTAACAGTAACGAGAAACAAACATGCTATACTTACCGAAAATGGTTAACATGCAACTTGACCGGACACTCACAATAGGAGGAGGTCCCACTTTTTTTGGAATTTTTTATTCACGCGAAGCCCACTCGCATGTGAGAGGCTGCCAACGCCTCTGTCACCCATTTTCTGTGCAGGAAAAACCAAACGAGAAATGCTACATGTACATCTAAGTTTGTCACGTGTGTGTCAGAATGTAGAGTTGACAAAATTTCATAGGTCGGTGGACAAAAAACAAAGTTACTACTAGCCTATGAAATCTTGCACTTGTGCATTTCGTCGCCTAGGTGGTAAATTTGAGTGTACAAGTAGTATTTTTCAACTGTAATTTACATGCTGGGCTAACAGATTTCTGGGCATTTACCGTCCAAAGGTCATTCGACTTCCTGTTTCCCAAAGGTTTGAAATGATGCCATTAAAATTTGAAAGCAAGGACCTCGTTGCATTTTTTAAGAAGTCAGGGATCGCAACTCCAAATTTTCCAATTATTTTGTTCACAAAACAAAATGGCATATCCTTGGCCGGCATAATTTGTTTTCTTTTAACGGCAACAAATGTTTAAGTATTATAAGGGTGGTTAATTTCACTGGCAGTCCTTGAAATTTAAGTATTTTTCCAATTGAATTATTTTTGTCTATAATTGCAATTTAATCCAGTTTTAAATCTTTGTCAACATGTCTCATTTTGTCATGTATCATCATCAAAATTGAAGAAAAAATTCTTATTTTGTAGCCATATTGTAACTGGTCATCAATATACATGACATCATTGAGAAAACGATAAATTTAGGCTTGTAAAAGCGTATTTATATTACACTACGTTTATTGTTTACATTTGTATAATATGACATAATGATGAATTGTTATACTACAGAATAATAATATCGAGGATCCACATGCCTATTACTACCAATCAATTATTATTTATCAATTTGGAGGATAGCACGTGATCATGGATGTAGGGGCTTGATCGATCCCCAACCAATTTCAAATTTTTAGCGTAAAAAAAAATTATGTAAAAAAGAATTTTTATGTGTAAATTTTTTTTAGAGATTGACCCGATTTGTAGTTCGGTCATGAATCCTTTCATGTACGTGATAAATGAATTTGAAACTAAAATTGAAGTTTATTAATTGAAATAAATTAAAATTTAATTATTTAATTGAGATTTCGTTGAAAGTTGGATGACTGCATGTGAAATTCACACTGGCCCGAGCTACAATTAGACGACAATATGATTCTATCATAATTCGACAGTTTCAGATTACTTGGTTCGGTCTGCGTCGTTGTTAAATTCAACATTTTAGAGCATGTTTGGCTATGAATACTTTTGAGCAGTAACCGACCAAAAAGGCCGCCTTATGCAGAAGAAGCAAAGCAGCAATGCCAAACATGCTCCAACTTTGTCTATTAAGAACAGAAATTCTGATTATCTAGTCACATTACACTGCTAACTTATTAAATACACGATCGATAAGCCGTCATTATTACTAATCTTCCAGCACGCAATTTCCCACTGCTAAATATCATAATGGTATCTACCATTCATCAACAGCAAAGCATATCTGTTAATTGTTAAACTGGATATTCTCGGTAATCGCTTTCCTCGTTTACCCCTTTTCAATTTTATTGATTAGGTGAGCCGCACTATTAGATCGTTTAATTTCATATAAGTACTGCAATTTATAGTTATAATTTGATAGATAGGTCATTATTCTACATACCAATTCGATATAATTCATGTTTATATGGAAGTGTTGTTGCCGGAGATTTAGCTTCGTTTTTTAACTGAATTGTGGCATGTTTATTGAATAGTTGATGATGTGAATTTATTTAATGTTTCTTCTTTCAGATTTTTATTTCACCGTGGGAGTAAATATACATTTGGGCTTAGGGTTTTCATCGTTTCTGAGAGATTTAGGGGAAAAAAATTGTTCAACGAGTCCAAACTACTATCAATTGAAGTTCGTACTTATTTTTAAGTTGATTATAATGTTTTTTTTTTTTTTGGCATAATTTTGATGGATGGTTTTTGTTGTTCAGGTTTCCAGAGAATGGCATTTTCTGGTGAATGATCTGCAGTCGATGTGCTGCAAATGGGGCCTATATTTTACATATTCATCGCGTTGCCTTGTACCATTGGGGCAATTGCTTTGGCAATACTCCACATTTACAGGCATCTTTTGAATTATACCGAGCCAACTTATCAGCGATACATTGTCCGTATTATCTTTATGGTTCCTGTGAGTATTTCACTTCCTTCCAGTGGACTTTTTTTTATTAGTTACACCGTTTCGTGGTTATTCATTTATGAAAATTTCAAGAACTTTAGAATGTTCTACAAGGGGGAATGGAAGGTCTGGTGCAACATTTATTAGGAGCGTAGAGTATTTAAGTGTGGGTGGTTATTCACTTATGAAAATTTCAAGAACTTTAGAATGTTCTACAAGGGGGAATGGAAGGTCTGGTGCAACATTTATCAGGAGTGTAGAGTATTTAAGTGTGGGCATAGCAACTTTTAAGAACACAATTCTATTCAGGTTTCTTCGTGGCATTAAATTGGTCTACTGGTTTTAAGTCTACAGGGAAGTGAAGCTTTGATTTCTCCATTGGATGTATAAATTATATTTTTACTCTTTTACTGGTAGACTTGGAAGCTACATGGTAGGGAACTAGATTAAACTTGCAATGCGTGTGTACCACAAGTGGAATTATGATCATCGTAATAGTTGAACTGTGAGTTACTAGTAGGGGAAAGTATTACTTTGTTTATTTGCAATATATGCTTTCTCCACTGAAATTTCTTTGTTTTGGTTGACAACATTTTTATACATTTTACCCAGTCATTTGAAACCACAAGCTTTTAAAGACTCCCATGATACTTCAAATGTCCTTTGACCTAGTGAATCACTAGAGTTTAAAGGGGATATTTAGAAATTTTTGGAACTTCCTAAATTATTTTTTCTTGAAAAGAAAGTTTCACTAGAGATACTTTACACCATGTAGCCTAGTAAGGCCGTTTCGCACCCAAGTCCGAGTATTGGTCGTGTAACATGTAGACTGCTACTTTCGCTCTCCAGTGAGCCGGAGTGCAAGGGTAGATGGTTGGTTAGTTAGGCAAACTGTTAGTTTCATTAGTGTTAGCCTACTGTTTGGAAATGATTGTTTTTATTTTTGTCATATCTCGTGTCTTTCATTATTAGATTTCCTTTATGCAAAGCCATTTCCCCATACAATTTTTATTCTCCCCTAATATGCTGCTATGTTTCCTCTTATTCACGAAAATATGTTTCGAATTTAAATCACCGCAAGTGCACGGTTCGTTAACAAGTAATAAAATGGAAATCCTAAAATTTCGAGTATCGTTCCCACGAGGATTGATTTAACTTGATATTTATTATAGCGACCTTAATCGAATCTATCCAATTTGAGATGTGTTTTTCAAATTCTATGATTAAATTAAGACTAACATTTAATTTAAACTAAAATTACGAATCAAGACAAAAATATCGTTTCAATGCAAAAGATTTTTGTAAATTTAATATATGAAAAAACGCATTAGGATCCCGAATCACCAAGCAAAGTTCACTTTTAACCCCTAATTCACAATTTGATAACACGATGAATTGGTTGAAGAATCAATATTTCTAACTTATCCAATAATCTCTTTCGACTAGAATTGAACATATTCTAGCATGCCATTTGACTATATTTCTATGACAAATGCAATATACAAGAATGCGTGATGTTCTATAAACAATTAGAAATTCACGTAAAGTATAGCGGTATATTTCTATCCCATATCGGACCCTACGATGATTTATACCTTGTTAAATTTATTACCCTTCTTTCGAATGCATAAAATAAACCATCCAAACTCACACAATTATCGTGCACTATAATCGTAGAGACAAGAAAGTGTATATAAATCATTCAACATCCATCAAACGTTTAAATATCAAATTGCAAAATCGAAATTAAAAGATCACAATGCGAGGTTTATCGTTCACCTAGTATATAAAAAGTCTAGCCTAACATGGATAAAATAAAATAATAACAAAAATAATAAAGAGAAGACATCACCAAAAATTAGAAATTAGGTTGAAAATCTTGAATCTTCAATGCAATCACTTGTTCTAGCGGTCTTCTTCGCTCTTGAATGGTGTTTTTCTCTCTAAGAATGCGT
>CAIGRB010034789.1:0-24369 GCA_903798255.1 Fraxinus quadrangulata | reverse complement strand
GGATCGACACAATTTTTCAATATTTGCAATTGAGTCCTCAAACTTTCATTCTCTTCCACTTTGGTCCATTTTCGTTTGTTTTCGCATACTTTTCATTCTATCTATCATTATGATCCTACAAACACAAATTATATCGAATTAAGCTATATTCAACACATTAAATTCAATTATCCATATTTGTGAACCGAAATAAAGGTGTAAAAATGCCCTTATCACCTCTTATGGTTCCTAATTTCCCATCTCGAAGTATAACAGAGTAACATTATCATATTGAATGGATTTGTACATTTTCTACTCTATAGAATGTTCTGTGACTATTGAAGCATGTGATTTTCTGTATAAAGTTATGACCATAATTCTCATAAAAGGTAGTGCTAAATGTTCATTGCAGATAATCATCCGTGTTTTGCATAAACTCAATCTGAGCATCGTGAAATTGGTTCTGTTGACAGGTTTATGCGCTAATGTCTTTCTTGTCCCTTGTCCTCAATAAGAGAGCAATCTACTTCAATTCAATCAGAGAAGTGTAAGCATGAGCACCTGTTAAACTTTTTTGTTGAACTGTGTTGTATGATAATAATTAATAAATAATCCAAGTTTTTTGTTTTTGGTATTGTCACACTTATTCATCACCGTAAATCTCATTCTGTGTTCCCAGTTGTTTAAAGTGTGGACTAAAGGGATGATATTTTTATATCTGTTGACACTGTAAACAATGACGACAAACGAAGCCTTATTCCCTATAAATTTGGGGTTAGCTATGTAAATCCTTATTTCCCAAACATATGAAAAAACGGAGAGAGATTTTGGTGATGATGCTCCACCTGTGGCATGCAGAACTGCAGAGATGTGATGGTAGCTGGAGAAAGTTTCAGACAAGGAGGCAGGTAGCTTCAAACACAGAGGCAACTGATATAGGTAATAGTGGAAAAGATATGGTGAGAGCCAAATGAACAACACATAGTGCTTTAGATAAGAAAAAATTGGTTCAGAGGACAGAAGTGGAACCGATTTGTTTTCAAATTTTAAAGAACAGGCCCTTGAAAAGGTTTGATTTGGTCAGTGGGTGAGACGAGGGGTACAGACCAACTGGCAAAATGAGGCCCAGTTCTAATGGTTTTCAGATTTTGAGCTCCCTGGATTTAGAGTTTTGGCCCAATTGAACCAAGACAATACTTTCAGGTCTTGGGTCCTTTGGAGATGATGTTGATGGACATAAGTCTATGGCAAGAGGTCTGTTGATATCTTATGCATTCTTTTTCTTGGAACTCCTACAATTTTCTGAAACATTCGGTCAGTGGTGTTCTTTGTGAGTTTGAATAGAGACCTGCATTGACAATCATTCTGATATGCACTAAGTTTCATGGATGTCGTGGTCAATAAAATGCAGTTTAGCATGGTAACTGTTGTATTTTTGGGAGAAAGTTGGATATCTGATGGTTGGTGTAGGCAATTTGAACTGCATTCACATACTTGGATTGTAATTTAAAATTCTATAAAATTCTTTTATAGTTTGAATATCAACTTCAGTGACTTACATAGCAGATGTTAGATTTCTCTATGCTAATTCTCTTGATTCCATTCTCATATGTCTTGTTGTGGTCGATTCCTTTTATTTGTTATACCTGCTAGTATCTTATGTGTTTCACTTCATAAATATTATGGTTTTGAATCATTTACTTGCTCTTGCCAGATATGAAGCTTGGGTCATCTATAATTTCCTATCACTCTGCTTAGCATGGGTAGGTGGCCCAGGGGCTGTTGTTTTAAGTCTTAGCGGCAAAGTTCTGAAGCCAAATTGGTGTTTAATGACTTGTTGCTTTCCCCCAATTCCATTGGATGGGTAAGTGATCTACTTTTGAAACTACATTTGCTTGAATGGTTTAATGCACGTGAAATTATCTTTATCTCTCGTGTGGTTCAAGACTTTCCAGAATATATTCTTCAGTTTCCACAAACTTCAATGTTTTCGTATGAGTGATGGGTGCACCCACATTATGTTGATTGGGTGAACACCGGGTGTGGATGTGTTGGCAGATATTGGGTTCATTAAGCTCTGAATTTTGGAATGTACGGGCATGTGTAGATATTCATGTGTTTCCTGATTTTCTTATCCATTATTTTGTCGTTATAAATGTTATTCCTCGATTTGACGTGTACAAATAGATCCTCGACCAATTCAATGTGGTCAAACAAGAAGAAGAGTATATATTATGGTTCCCACGTTATACATTCAATGTGAAGTATTATACCTGCATGATGCATCCTCTACTCCTTAAAAAGTGTCTTACACGGTCATGGTTATCCTCAATTTTGGGTCACTGTTACCCTGAAGGTTTTCAAGCCTCTATGAACAGTTTGAGGAGTTTTAGGGCCTTAACTAATCCATTTAGAATAGTTTAATAGCTTAACGTCGTTGAAACCGTGACCAGTGGATACAATTATTTGGTTATACACACACTGAGGGACATTGTATTTTATTTTATCCACAGCGTTCTTTGTTTCTGTGAGTTGTTCAAGGAGTTTTAAGGCCATTATGCTTCCCAACTTTTTCTGGCCCCCTATTGAACAATGATGAACAGTTCAATGGCACTTTAATTGGTGTATTGTTATTTGTGTGCTGTTATTGGCTGTAGGTTTGGAATTATTTTTTCCCATTTAGTATATGTGTTCTCTTCTTTATAATGCTCGTGGTTTCTTATTTAAAGATTGCATTTGCTATTAATTAGCTGAATAACGTTTCTTATATGGTTGTTCAACGTTTGCAGACGGTTCATAAGAAGGTGCAAGCAAGGATGTCTGCAGTTTGTGATCCTCAAACCCATTCTAGTTGCAGTTACACTTATTCTTTACGCAAACGGGAAATATCAAGATGGAAATTTCAACCCATTGCAGTCCTACCTCTACCTTACTATTATCTACACCATCTCGTACTCAGTGGCACTTTACGCCTTGGCGGTGTTTTATCTTGCTTGCAGAGATTTACTTCAGCCATTCAATCCAGTTCCAAAGTTTATCATAATCAAATCGGTTGTATTTCTCACTTACTGGCAGGCAAGACACTGGTTGAGTCTCAACATTTATAAAACAACTTTAAATTTAAAGCATGTTTTACTGTAGTTTTGGAAGGTTGATGGGGAACCTTGTGTTACTTTCTGGTGTTAACCATTCGAACATAGAAAGATTTCCTTTCCTCTCCAGAAAGGCTTCCAACATTAATTGCCATTTTTTGGCTTCTATATTCTGTTTGATGCTATATGAGTTCTGAATCGGCTGGGCTCTAAGTGAATTGTGATTTGTGTGGCTAACCTTTTATTTCCAGATGATATGCTGACACTCACTTGTTTGCTTTTCTTGAAAAATATACGTTTTATTTTCATATAATGTGTTTCCACTATGACTTTCCCTCTGTGTGTAAATATAAATATAAAATTCTTGAAGACATATTAATGGTACTGATAAAAGTAGACATGCATAATTGTGCTTTGTTGTTGCCCCAACCGGAACTGGCATCTGATTTATGCTTTCCAGTTTCAATTTGTATCGCTGTTTGCTTCTATATCCTTCAAACTTGCATCAATGTTTTGCCATATTTTCTCTTATCAATTTGCTGAAACACAGTGAACTGATGATCACTATGAATGGAATGCATTTCCACTTGTTGTTGATCATTCAGACTGTGAACATGATCTGAGAGCCACTCATGACAAACTATGTGGCTGTTATGTGCTAGGAACCCATGGTCGAACCATGTTCATTGACACTTTCATATCATGCAATCTTACATTTCTTATTTGCTATTTTTGAAATTATGTACTGATTTGTTACTTCAGATCCTTAGTAAATCAAATCACCTTGAAGAAATACCAAAAAAAAAAAAAAAAAAATTGCTTTTGCCATTTTCTCCAACTTAAATGCTGTTCTTTGATGTCTTTAGTAGAGCCAGAATATTACCAAGCATGGAGATTTTTCCCTTACTTGAAACGGTAATGTTATATCATAGCTGATTTAGTTGTTTCGCATGTCTTGCCTGAGATTTCATTTCCCTATTGTTATTCTCCCCCACCTTGGTGCTTCATAATTGCTGTGGCTGCTTTTGAATTCATTGTTATGGGAATCAATAGAAGCAACAGATCTAAAATGGAGGCTTGTGTTTAATTGGTGTATAGTGTACAATTTATTGGATGCTTGGTAACTAAACTTATGTGCCTTCTGAAGACTGCAACTTAAATGTTTTAAGAATTAATTGCTTCTATTTGCAGGGTGTTTTGGTTTTTTTAGCCGCGAAGTCTGGATTAATAAAAAATACGGAGGAAGCTGCGGAGTTTCAAGATTTTATAATTTGTGTTGAGATGCTTATTGCGGCTGTTGGGCATCTTTATGCATTCCCCTACAAGGAGTATGCTGGTGCAAATATTGGTATTTCTGGTGACTTGTCAGCAAGCCTCGCACATGCTCTGAAATTAAATGACTTTTACCATGATACCGTCCACCAGGTGATATTGCGATTCACACCCATTTACTCTTGACACGAGCTTCTTTAGGAGCAAAATCTATTTTAGTCCCTGACTATTATTTTCTTTGGTGTCTTTTATTTCATCATACAGTTTGCACCAACATATCATGATTACGTGCTCTACAACCACAGTGATGGTGATGAGGGTGCCAAGAAATATAGGGCTCGGACTTTTGTCCCAACTGGCCTTGAAATGGATACCGTTAGAAAAAACAAAAACATGTTAGGTAACAAGTTGGAAGATATACAGTTATCCGGTCTATCATCTTCAGGCAGCAGTACTCCTCAAAATTCTGAAATCGCACACGACACTGTAAAATCAGAGGCAACGGACTTGTCATTGCTCATGGACGCATCAAATATACATTCTGTTCCCTATGACCTTACCCTCGTCGACATAGACATATCTAATTACCCGGCAAACGTGCCTGCTGCTAATGAAGATGGGACAAGGTGACATGAAGTGATATATTGGTTTTGGAATTCTCAGCAGTTTAGTATAGAAAAGCCATCTACACTCTCTTTATCACTGGATGATGCTAGGATTTGTACATGTAGGAAAATACATTTTGCAATTTCTTACAGTTTCGTTAATCTTCTGTTGATGAAGTATAAAACAGTTGGATGCCATTTGTGTTGTACATTCAAACTGAGTTCTTGGCTGCATTTGCAAATTGCATGTAACTCTCTGAGTTCAATATTGTACAGCAATCTTGGGTGTGAATTATTTCATTGCTTGCTTTTTTAAACGTTTAACTTGCCGTTCTTTGATGGAATTCCATGTTACGGCTACTTAAATACTTCTGGTTTCAGCTGGAATCAGAATCCTCTTTGGGTAGATGGAAATAGCGCTGCAAATCCATATCGTTTTCCATTTTTCTTTTTCTGTTTGGAGATCTCATATCTTCGTGTTTACTCTTCTTCTACGGCTCTACCATTTCTAAGATTCCTTTCCTCATAACGTTATGCTCTGACACTAAGCTCATGGACTAAGGTGATTATTATTTATGTGAACTTTATATTTATGTTAGAGGTTGTTTCTTGATGCCCATCCCTACTTTACCAGAGATGAAGAAAGGGAACGATTTCTCTCTGAGAGTCTGTCCGCACATCGTAAAAGGGGAGTTTACAGGGAGAAGAATCGCTTTCCTAATATTTGATCTAAGTATGTATAAATTGTGATTGCATTCGATTTACTCGGGTGGCGAATTAGGGGGAAGACTGCTACTCCTCAGATAGTCAGACAAAACTTGAATATTTGAGTAAAAGAAAAAAAAATGAGTTTGCTAATGATTGCAAGTCTTGCTGCAGGGATTTTGTACTCTTTTAACCGGTTAACAAAAATAATTCAACATGTGATCAGATATAGATAGCTAGTAAAACTGTAAAACTAGTTTTATTTTCTCTTATAAATTGTGAATAAGTGATCGATAGATGACACTCCATTAAACAGATAAAAGAACAATTGCTGCGTCAATTATCTCAACGGAGTATAGATGAATAAGTGCGAATAAATAAGCTACTTATAAGTTGAACAAACTTATTTTGAAGTTACTTAAAATTAACCTAAAGATAGTTTATGGAGGTTACTGTAGATATTTTGAGAACCTTTAACTTACACGGAGACGAACAATAGATGTTTTAAAACAGGCGGGAAAGCATTGAAACCCTAACCTTCGTGCAACTAGCTTTCGGGCCTTTTCTGTCTTCACAAAATAACTCAGATTCTTTCTTCCATTCCTCTATATCAATGGGTATTTAGGTATATATTTCGGCCTCATTCTATTCCTGTATACTCTATTTTCACTCTAATAACTTCAATTTATGTGAATGTGCGCGCGCGCGTGCAAATTTTTAGGGATTAACGAAGCTACTAGCAGACAATGCTCCCAAGGCGATGAAGGAGCAGAAATTCGAAAGCTATTTCGGCCGGAAAATTGCCATTGATGCCAGCATGAGCATCTATCAATTCCTTGTCCGTAAACTCATTTTTTTTAGTGCATTTGTATGTTATTTTGCATATAATTGTGTTTATATACCCGTTGAAGATATACTGTCACTCCAAAAGGGATTTGGGCGCTTTGCTATTATTTTTAGTTTATGAACCTGCTGATTTCCGAAGATAAATGCTCCTTTTATTAACTGCCTTTTCCTTATATTTCTAGATGTAGATGAGGTCACTTTTCAGGAATAAATATTACGATGGTGTCAGATCCTTCTATGGATGTTACCTTGTTGACTTACGAATTGCTTTCTTTGCTATATTCTTAGTGTGGCTATAATAATATGGTGATAATAGGGATGCCAGAAAATGTGGACTTGTATATAATTTTCATGGCTTAGGTTATTTTCTTGGTAATTACAGATTGTTATGGAAGGAGTGGTACAGAAATGCTCACCAATGAAGCTGGTGAAGTCACGAGGTACGAACTCTTACTCATAAACTGATCTTTGTTCATGAGATTTTTTAGTTAAGAAAAATAGTAATTAATTATTAATTTATTGAAAGATACATGGCTTGAACGCAGACAACTTTTTAGAGAACCATAAAATTCATCTATGTTAAAACTGTTCACACATTGCAAAATTCACAAGGCATCTGGATTTATATTCTCTATGATAGCTGGCAACTGAGGTATTTGTCCTTCATGCTAATTTTTAGTGCATTTGAAACTATCACGCTGAAAATCAAAAGAATACCGTGAAATTTGGCAACACATGAATTTTGATTAATCTACCAGGGATATCCAAAGTGAAGTTAGATTTTGAATATTTTTCCATAAATTTGAAACTATAACACTAAAATCTATCTCCGAATTTGTTAAAACAGGAAATTTGATTAATATCATCCTATTTTTAAGTGAAATTAGATTTTGAATAGGAGTTCATGTTCTGCTAAAATTTGGCGTGCTCGGTACACAATCAATCACACTACAGCCACATGCAAACATCCACATCTTATGCATATAATTATTTGTGGTAGTTGATTTTAGAATATATTGAAGTATGATTAGTTAAATTCTAAATTTTTGTATTGTAATTTTCATTTTGACTGTTCGTATCTGCATTTTGTTGTGTTATGTGATTTGTGAGAATTTTGGGTTCTTTTGTACCCTGATTATTTTGGCCACTGCCTTTGCTGATTAGCTCAAAATTTAGAATTTTTTTTCTTACTTTTGCACTGACCATTGCCATTTTTGTATTTTGATGGGTTTTGTGTTTGATGATGTTTATTTAGTCATTTGCAAGGGATGTTCACTAGGACTATCAGACTTTTAGAAGCGGGGATAACGCCAGTGTTAGTGTAACTTATTCTTTTACCTTCTTACAATTATTCTAATACTTTTCTTATTACAACTCTGCCTGAGTAAAATATGTCTTCTTTTTCCTTAATATGCACTGGCCTTTGTATATTAGCTATGTTTTTGAAGGGAAGCCTCCAGATTTAAAGAAACAAGAACATGCAAAACGGTATATTATCTTTCTTTTCTGCTAATTGTTTTCCCTACACTCCATGTTAAAATTTTCTTGATGTTGCTAATTGTGATTCTTTGTTATGCTTTCTGAATGCAGAAACTCAAAAAGGGCTGATGCCACTGAGGACTTAGTGATACTCTAGAGGTTGGATAATAACTTCTGTAGTACACCATCCTCACAAAATTGAAGTTGTCTCTGTTCCCTGCGCCTACCGCAACAACCCCTATACCTCGTTCTTATCTTCATTTTCTTTTCTGCACACATTTTCTCACAGCATGAATGCTATATTGTCATTGCAGGCTGGAAATGAGGATATTGAGAGATTCAGTAAACGTACAGTTAAGGTAGGCTTTTCAACAACTTCCTTGCAGATTGTTAATCTCTCTTAAACATTGGCAAACTTTTAATACACTTTCCACGACTTGTTTCGTTGTCGAATGTATGTAATGTTCATTCCTTACTGGTGGCTTTTACAAGCTGATAGACAATAGAGGAAAACTGAAGAATATAAAGAGAGTAAAATTTTGCAAATTATTATAAATAAAGACTCTGTCCTTGTATAAAAGAACTCTCTTTTCCAGTAATCAATACTTTTCAATTAAACTGCGTTTTAGTTCCACATAAGGACATGGAACCTATTTTACCTGTAAAAGAAAAGATAGAACGTGATTTGTTCATGGAAAGGCCTCGTATTGACCCACAGATTTCTAATGTCAACTTTCTAAAATCTCTTTATCTTATATTGGAGCAAAAACTAAAGGTATCTGAAATTTTCATGAAGTGGATGGCAATCAGAACCAGGTTCAAGTTAATGGGTTTTACTTTTAAGATCTCTGCATGATTCATAGAAATTTAAAAAATTTAATTGGGCTAGTTTGTCTTGTAATGCTAAGAGTATATTATTTAATATGCCCTATGCATTTGACACATTTAACCTTTCCCTCCTTGGTTGTGTCAATATGCTTTTTGGTTACGTAGGTGACAAAGCAACACAATGATGACTGCAAAAAACTTCTTGATTTATGGGATTACCCGTGATTGAGGCGATTAAGCACATTTCTCACTTTTTTGGATGAGTGGAAATCAAGCGAGAATATTATTTATCCAAGCAGTGTCACTTTCTCACTATTATCTCTCTCTAACAGATTGGAATTGTTCTTCAAACCAGTTGGTGGCACATCAGCACCCATTAAGCGGAAGGTGGGTTTTTATTTGCAGCATTAAAGCTCTTCGCTGTTACTTATTTCTGGGTGTTCAAGGTAGACATTTGAAACGTAACACTAGCAAAGCTAAGCTTGTGCATTTGGCCAGTACTGCTACAAACTGAAATTTGTGGTACCCCAAAATCAATGGTAGATCATGGACTGTTTTAAGAAAATCTGTTATGGTTTTTACTCAAAAAGTTTTGGTAAAACGTGGTTCAATTTTCGGTTTCTGGATTAGGTGAATCAGGAAAAAATAAAATTAAAAAAAGGGAAAAAACTCCCAGCAAGGTGGCATATCCAGTAGTCCAGTGACTCCCCCTAGCAGCCAGTAAACATAAACCCTGCCCATCTTCCACGAATTTCAAATCCAACATCAAGCGTGCCTAGAGTTCCACCAAACTAATGTGGTATAGCAACGTGTCCTTGGAGGCGAAGTGTCCAAGTCCTTGACAATCCTGGCTGTTCACTGAGAGAAAGATCACAAGACAGAGAGAGAGAGATTGAGAGCAAGCTAGTTCAAAAAGTTGGTAGGCTAAGATGGTAATGGTGAACGGGTAGGGGGTTGAGAGTCTCTTTGCTGCCAATTTTAGTGGTCGTTGAATGGGATTTGGACATCTGACTTCATTAATATCTCATTCAATACATGTTTACTTGTATGTGAATAGATACACTGTATTATTTTCTAAATTCAATGAAACCTAATAGTGAGATTCTTCAAAAATGAGAAGCAAATACTAAAGCAACTGTACAAGTTTGGCAATTAGGTATGTATGGAAATTTTGGTTTGAGCCAGTTTTACAATTCAGCACACCTCTAAGAAATACCGCACAAAGAAGTTTTGAAATGCATGTTTCATGCCAATTCCTCTTTAGTGATGAGAGTTCTTCACTTACCATGTCGGATTCAAATATATTACCGTTTGCTAGCTACATTTACTGCACTGATCTTATAGAATAATATAAATAAAGCTGAATGTTGTATTCTACTTTTTTAAATGGTCCCAGTCATATTGAATGCTCCTATTTTTATTTAGTATTTCCATAAAGCTGCCATTTCCTTGTACCCAAAATTTCATTAAAGGGGCAGACAGAGATAATTTATTGATAATTTATCTTTTTGGCTCATTCTTCATCTGTGCTCTATTGCTCTTTGTTGCTCTTTTAGTTGTATATTCTTGTACTCAGCACATATTGTTAATTTAATGGGTTCAATGTTCGTAACAATATCTAGGAAATTAATTCTATTTTCTGGTCGCTGCGAATGTATTTTACCTTGAAACCTTGTTGCTTTATTCCTATTCTCCTCTACCCTGTTGGGAGTACTTCTCCATACAAAGACGCTAAATTATTGGGCAAGTGACTCATATCACTTCTTTTAGGACTTGTACAATACTCCACTCCGATTGGTTATGACGTTTGGTACTGGCCAACAGTAAATAAATGCATTCTTGGATCTACAAAACCAGTAATCAAGCTTAGGACATACTCTAAGGAGTCATCCCTTCATTCCAGGCCTAAGGTCATTGCCAGCATAGGCCTGCCAGCTCGAGGCAGTCCGTGCTGTTTTCCAGAAGCTTTTGCTTTGGCACATGAAGCTGAAAATCCACGGTAAATCTGGATCTGTGACTATTATGTTTTTTAATTAAGTCAATAACATCTAAATTTTTGAAAGCAGTATCATTTAAGGGACAATAAATTCATACATGGGGTATGATACAGCAGCCACCAGTACTGCACTATTAACAATTGATAATGATAATAGTGATGATGAATCCCAATTAGTTGAAAACTTAATCTTGTGATCTACCAGAGGTCTATGTAGTCCAGTGCCTCAGTGAATATTACGTAGAGAAGGTGATACTTTTTGAACTAACTAATCATAACATCTGGAGGAGATAAATTCAGCATCGCTCAGAAAAAAATTATAAACGATTTAATTTATAATAGATAGAAGTTGAGTGGTGCACAAGTGGATAGTATTTGTGAGTTCATGGGAAGTCTGGTTGAAAATGAAGTTTGATCAATTTAACAAACGGAGGGTCAAGTCTTTCAAAACTTCTGGAGGGGAGAAATTCAGTCTTTTGGATGACTGAAATGCATCATGCTTATGAACCGATATATAACTTGTTTGGAGGATCGGTGATTATTTGAGTTGCTTCAAATTCCGTGCACACTTTCAAGGCAGACAAAAAGTTTCTATAATAAGTTGTTTAGATGTGTATCGATCAGCATTCATGTCCAGAACTTTTGATTGTTTTTCGCAAATTGATGACAGGAAACAACTGAGAAAGCCGACAAGGGAACAGCCAACAAAAAGGCAAATGCTGGGGTTTGGTAAGAAGAAGAAATAGTTTTGAAGTCTGAACATTCCCTAGTTGGAACTCCATTAGAATCTTGTATTGATGTCCTAAATTGGCTGTTTGACTCCCACGTTTCCAGTCCGAACGACATAATTTGTGTAACCTGTAGCTTTTGTTCTTTGTATAAATGCATTTAGGCCTTCCATCTTCTCTTGTAGTTGCATCTACTGATGTCCGTTTAGTTTCACTTGTGGTAAATGTTTTAACTTGTTGCTATTTTTATTTTTATTTTTATTTGTATTCAAATTTGTGTGGGGGTAGGTTTAATCCCCCGGAGCAGTATTATAATCATTTAGGCTTCGTTCAGCATACTGAATTAGGCTGTATAGGAAATTTAGTATAAAATTGTAATGGATGTTAATAGAGAGTATTATTGATGAATTAGATTTTTGCACCAATTTGATAAAGATCATATGCTGCTATTTGATGAATTTCCCAGCATGAAGAGGTGGTTCAATGAAATGCCTTAAAGAGATTTAGTTGCTTGGAATAAACGGTTTAAATCATTCCCAAGGTGGTTTACACCATCAAGCATTGAAATTGTATGGTGATATGTGGATGATGGTGGAGTAAAACCTGAATCGGTTACATGTGTGTTTATTGCGCTGGTGTACTCACAAAGGCCTGGTTGAGAAGCGTGTCAAGTATGCTCAAAATTTGGACGGACGGGAAGCTAGAAAATGCAATCAAGGTTATCGATTATTTTCCACTTCGTTGACAACCCAATTTTGTGGACGACATTGTTAGGCACATGTAAAATCATAATATTGTTGATAAAGGTTAGACTGCAACGAGAGGGCTGAACGTGTATGTTGATAAAAATTAATGCATAAAGACCGGTCCAAATTGGAGTTGGGTTGAAGTTGGTTCGCTGATGATAGGTACCATTCTGATTCAGAGGAAACTTATCTAAAAACAGGAAATCGAGCTGCCCAAAATGTTATGAGAGAGACCGTTAGCAGCGCCTGAATGGTTGTGGAAAAGTTTTGGTTCATGCCATATTGAGAAGTTCGTCATAGTTTATGGATTGACCCGAAGTGCAGAAGGAACTTGTCTACTGACTGTCAAGAATCAATACGAAAATTCATATTTGATTGGACGAATATGTGTCTTTTCTGTTACAAGTTAAGATGTGCTCTGTAAATAAAGAAGTCATAATTTATGAGAAGTAAATAGCTTGTGATCGTTGCTACCTGCATGTGGTATCAAGCTCTGGAGAAAATCCCCACCCTACACGCCCAAAGATCAACGATGAGTGAAAGTGCAACTATAATACTCTTGAAGCAGGTTAAATATAATAAGAAATCAACAAAGAAATGAAGAAATTGGTTCATCGGAGAGGATGTATTTTTCTTTCCCTTCAACAGACAACAGGTAAAAAAGTGAAAGCCCTTGATATTGTAAACTCTTGTACATTTTGATTTGCAGAAATCTATAACAAACTCATTTTACTCTAGTATAGTTATCAGCAAAGTATCAAAAAACACTATCTAGCTTTGCAGAACGAAGACAAAATCTTGCGTCTAGAAAAACTATGTCGACAATATTTGTGTCAAATGCTACATAAAATCAGACGATGACATTAACAAGTGATAAATCATGCTTACAAGCCTTCCTAACAACAATCCCTTTCCCCTTGGTAGTGTATTCTTCAGATTGGATAAAATAGGAGTTTCTGCAATTGAAAATATTTGATCATGTGATTGATCTTTCTTATAAATATTATGATTTTCTCGAGGTCGGTTGAGAGAAATGTAATGCGATAGTTGGATGTGAAAATCAATGTTTAAAATATTGCTGAGAACGTTGACTTAAGTGACTCATAAAACATGCCTAGTAGGATCACAGTGACTCTAAGATACAATCTCATGCTCAAAAAGATGATTGTCAAGCATGTTGGTTTTCAAAAGCTCACTTAACTATAT
Organism: Fraxinus quadrangulata; assembly: GCA_903798255.1. Classification (NCBI taxonomy): domain Eukaryota; kingdom Viridiplantae; phylum Streptophyta; class Magnoliopsida; order Lamiales; family Oleaceae; genus Fraxinus; species Fraxinus quadrangulata. The sequence goes on along the minus strand of CAIGRB010034789.1, from coordinate 10,887 downwards.
GACTAACACATCGTCATGCCAACTAAAAGTGTACACTCATTTTTGTGGGAACTTCTTTTCATTCTTGTTTCAAGCTCAAACAATTGCACTAATTTAGGGAAAAATGTATAACATATTGTAAAACTAGACTAGGGGAATAAAACCAGTTTAAACTTCTAAATATGCATTCTTTAATTTAGGACAGGAAATACACCTTCACATCATCTTGTCTGATCCCTCCGTTGCTTAGCATCAGAAATGTGAAACATAAGCTGCACATTTAGCTTTTTAAATTAATTTAAACTCACACCAAAAGACAAAAAGTTTGTGGATAAAAATACTTGAGAGTACTTGATACCTTGGTTCCAACGTAGAAAGAAACAAACATGCCACCAAGAATAGGCAATGCTGCAAAACAGGAGGATTGCAATTACTCCACTGCAGCACATCTCTTACAGGTAGGAAGCAGGAAAACATACCTTCTTTGTGGAGGAATTCAGAAACCAACCAATTAATGCCTGATGGCCCAATTACAAAACCAACAAGATTTGCCACCTGTAGAACATTGCTTAAAAATTCTGAATATTCCCAATCTTGCATACCACAAGAAATTTCAACAGCAATAACAGGATGTTGATACATGCATATAATTCAGTACAACATCAAACTTTGTAAGATAAATATAATACCAATAAAGAATAATCGCCACACGCTGTTCCTGTAGGCATATTTTTATCAGTGAAATGGATGCACGTGTCCAAACATAGGGTGATCACTTCAATTTGCACAATGAAGCTGTAATGAAATCCAGGACAGTATGCATTGGTGCATTATTACAAGATCAAGGTGGAGGTCCTCAAACTCAAGTCTCGTGTCAAAGTTCATCAGAAAGTGTATGGTTCATTATTATTATAGCTTTCATCTGGAAAAGAATAAAAAATGCAACATTAATGCATCACGCTTAACTTCAATAGATTTCCATATCTACTATGGACAAAACTTTCAAAATAAGCAGCTAATTCATTCAAAATTAAAATGTAAAAATATCCTCCATTTTTTTTTTTGGTGTAACTTATTTGAAATTGATTAAATCCATCCAGTTCACTCTAAAAAGCACCAGCACAGCCAGACATTTCACTGAAATATTATGTCAGTAATCTGTCTTATAATTAAATCCATAAGGTAAACAAATACTTGACGATGCATCCATACTTAACGAGATGCTATTTTGGCTTAATGATAAATCAGCAGAGACATACCATGAGGCAAGTTATAGTTACTGCACCAGAGACAGCTCTAAGCTCACGAAAAACAAATCCCCCGAAAGCACCCTTCACCTGTAAACGAACATGAATTGATTTAGAAAATCATGACACTGGCAGAACAGATGTTCATACTCAAGAAGCATTTCATAAATGTTTATTCACAATATCTTTCCTTCTCTTTTTTCTTGTTGCTTAATTTATGTGCAATAATGTATGTTGGCAAGTTGTAAATTGATCTACTCTCTTATGAGCAAGCATCTCTCAGAAATTATATTAAGATAAATAACACTCGATAAATTTAATCAAGTTGCAGTAGTTATGGCTGGTTGGTTAACTACTGGATATTGAAAATCATGTCATTTATTATTTTCTTCTTATTTCTTGGAAGGCCAAAAAAGGTCGTTCAGAACAGTTTCTAAATGTGATTAGTCTTGGAAAATGAAGAAGAAAAACCATAATTTCAAGGCATTTTTTCTCTCCTGTGTGCAAGGTCTTGTAAAGCCCTATACTTTCTACCCTCTAATTGAAAAATATTTCAATACTCTTTCCCTAATCATTAAAATCCAACTCTATATACATCAAGTCGTCCTTGTTGACGAGGAGTAATTTATTTATCCTAAAAAGCTGACAAAGGAGAAGACCAGTGAGTCCAAGCAGAATCACCTCAGACGCAAAGAAGAAGAAGATAGACTTTACAATGCAGGGTTAGAGTGGAAATGCAAGTCCCATTCAGGTATCCTCTTATTGAAATTTCTACATTTGATAGTAACTGTTCTACAGTTTACATTTATGTTCTGGTTTGGACAGAGAGATTGTATGGTAGCATGCTATGATGCAACAACCTGCCACATTTTGCTTGATAAGAACTAATGTAGGACATAAAAGGCTCAAGAAAGAGCCAAATAATCATGGAAGTATGGAGTTCTTCTGAGAGCTGAGACAAGCTACTTGGAGATATCTTATCGCAATCCAGATTTTGTGTTCTTTCTGCAGTTTAATGCGTAGTTTAGAGTCAAATCCTTTTTATGATTCTATAACTATTATGTAATCTATGTAAATCTTTTGTTGAATACATTCTTGGAAAAGGAGATTCCAAGGGTGTTTCTCGTCTATTCGTATTTTTGCCAGAGAGATTCCAAGGGTGTTTCTTGTCCATTATATTTTTCTCTAATTTCCAGTCTTCCTTCCAACTGATGGAAAACACTGAATGCTTTTATTCAAAATGGCTTCCTGTTTCAGTTTGGTATGCTAGAAAGTTGGTCTTGGCTAAAAAGTTGGATGCCTGTAAGGGATTATAAGATCCATCAATAATTCTAAAGAAAGAAACCTCAATCTCCAAGAAGATATTTTCTGCAACCATTAAAAAAGGCGCGTAGAGAGCTTACTAACACCAATTGGCGACTTGATTAATTATTTAAACTTCTATCTGTGATGTGCAGGACATACACAATAGGATGTGAAAACCAGTTCTCCAGACATATTAAGATTTGACATGATGGCAGGATAAATATTGCTGGAAATAAGAAACAGGGTTTTCAACATTCTCTGTTTGGAAAAGAAAAATTCCTCGTTCAGCGTGAATTTTCACCTGATGAGGTAACTAGATGAATGAGGCTGATAAAGCATTGACATTACCTGAAAGGCATTTGCTGCTGACTTGACAAGCATTTCTGGTATGAAGAATAAACATGTCAACCATGCCCATGAAAGAAGCTTCCTGAAATCGAAGGCATTATCAGATGAGCAGCTATGTTGCACTACAGTAAGGATATCTCTGGTCGTTATGAAAAACTCTGAAGTTAACCCGTACCACTCTAAATCATGCCATATGGCAACAAATGTGAAGATGACCCATACATTTAGCAGCTTCTTTTGAGCTCCTCCAAGAGGGATATAAACATACCTAACACCCCAGTTAGCAGCATTGATGCATGACTAAAAAACGAATTGCAGATGCAATAAAAAATAGAAAGTTTACCTAACAAGCCATTTGTTGAACGAAGCATGCCAATTCTTCCAAAAACTTTCCAAGTTGTAGCAATTGTTTACACACCTTGGCATATTCTCAGGAACCTCAATGCCATTGATCTACATGCATATATTATTTGTTAAATCAACTCCATTCATCCGAATATATTGCACTACGAAATTCCGCATATGATTTACTAAAAACAGAGACGACTGTTGAGAACTTCAGGCAAGAAACAACACAATTAGGAAATATCGACAAACCTACCAGTGACCAGAATCGGAAGTAGCGCCAGATGAGGAAAAACTTTAGCCACATGAAGTTTAGAACCTGTTTTTATCACATAGGAACTTGTTAGAGAGATTTAGCCCTGTTATATGGAGAATGACTAATATAAGTTTTTCATAGACAAGAAGATTACATTAAAAAAGAGATACAAACAAATTCACACCATTCACTATTTCGCTTGTATATAAAGTATCCAATCAATCCTCCTAGAGAACATACTTAATAAGGATAGCTTTCACTAGTTTTGCAATAACAACTAACTGTTAAAAAATAGGACTACTATGTTATATTCTATTTGTGTATGCTTGTTGATGTTCTGATTGAGGCCATGTCTGATTCCTTAGTCTTGTAGTTTTGTCATTTATGTTCCCAAGCACACTTCCATGCTATGTGCCCTTAATAATGGTAAAGCCACATAATTATAACGGTTCATTTTCTTCCAAACCCCATTTGCAGACAAGGAACAAATCCTTACCTTGTCTTTCAATCTATCCAGTGCTTAATGAACAAACAGCATATTATTTTCAACTAGTCAACTAGAAAATGAAAGGTTGGATGAAATTTTATAGGTCTGGCAGTCTGGCCACAGAAAAAAAGCAACTTCAATATTTTCAACTAATGATCTAAGTACTGTCATCTTCTACAGTATGCATGTAATAGGAACAATTGATGGATACACGGTGCCTACATCAAAGGAAAATAAAGAACAAAGAATAGTAGTGGTAAGTTAGCAAATCAAGGAGAACAATGATATAACAAATGCCATCACTTACCCCATATCCAATAATAAAGATGTCCATGGGAGACAGCTGTTTCCACACACCACTAGAAGTACAGTAAGAAACTCATTCTTAACACATAATGCAACATGAGTAAATATCACAAATAAGAAATTTACTTGAATTAGTAAGACACCCACCTGATGGAAAATGCATTGTAGTAGAAAAAATGTGACATCAATTCCATTAGGAAAAGACTAAATAGCCAACGCAAACCATACCAGGCCACTCCTCGGGATGAGTAATTTTTCTGGGGAGTTTCCAACTGTCACGAAAATGAATAAGTCATTTTGAGAGTCGTTGCGATTGAACAATGGTAACAACAACAGACTATTATGGATCGGACAATCATAAAGTATAATTCAGGAAAATGGAGATAAATATATCCACATCAAAAGAAAGTATGGAAAAATTAAATTTTGGGAAATTGAAAAGCATCTGGCAATCCTTAAGATGTCTCCCTTTTCATAATTCCTTTGATAGATATTAGTAACCCTCTTTTCGAGTTTGTAATATTGGTAATACTCTTCCAGCTGAGAAAAATCTTCAGGCAGTTTAGCAAAAAGGATGTTCCACACAAGAAAATCCAGTCAAGGTAAAAACAAAAATTGAGGTATGGGTAAAAAGTCATATGAATGCAAAAGAAAAACTTTGTGAACATAGCATTGTGTAGCATCCATATTCAACTAAAACAGCTTCAGAAGAGTACCAACTACCGATGTAGTAAATAGTTACCAGAAAATTTGATAATAAGAAAAACCTTCAGCATATCAAGGACTTCAAATCTACATATTTTTTATCAAGAAAAAAAAATGCAAAGAATTAAGACCAGCAGTACAAACCTGTGAAGCAAACGCATTGAAGCTAATAATTGGTCCAGCAATGTAAACCGGTGCATACACCAAATAACACAAGTATATTGAAAATGAAAACCTGTCATTTGGGACACTTCTCTCCTGGAAAAGGTATTAATAAAATTGAAAAAATAAATAAATAAAAAGTCAGGAAAATATTAGTACAATTTTTGAAGCAATAGAGATGCAGCAAATAATTGTACTCAAAGAATCCTTGCAGAAGCAGAAGCAGGAGCTCACCTGTAATAGGAGGTAGCATGTCTTGCCTGATGAACAGTACACACAGCGTTGAATGTGCTTCTTAATTAACAGAAATCTAAATGTCAGAAGAAACACTAATTTTATCCCTATTTTGGAATGGCCAACAGGAAAAGTAACTAATAAGTCAAGAAATATAATGCGAACATAATACATATGTGATTTTGGATCAAGTTTTTCACTTGTGTGTAATACTGTGATGAATTATTAAGTGTCAAAAACAATCTGTTTGACTTAGCAGTATCTAGAAATAACCCAAGTATAAAGTCTCTTGATCAGAGGTTCCACAAAAAACATATGTTATTCTATCTCCTTGACAACCAGACACACTTGGCAAATATGCTAGAAATTAATTTGGGAGGTGGAGGAGAGGTTTGGAGGTAAAGACTTTTTTATTTCTCTTCTTTTTCTTATCTTGGTCTCATTTGATCAATTTTGAAGGAGATATTACACAGGCAATTCTAAGGTGAGAAAGCACCAGTCTCAAAGGCAAAAAAACCTTGACAACATATGTTATTTGTGTCAATGATACTGCTTTTCTTGTTGTGGATTAATTTCAGGAAATTTTATGCATTGCCTTTGAATAACAATGAAAATTTGGACACTTCTGTGGGTGCGGCTGTAGAGCTTCAACTGAATGACTCTCCTAGAGTTTTTCCCCCTTTTTTCCCGCTACCAGAAACATTAAAAATTATCAGAAGTGTCTGTGTATAGTCATTTGGGATGTCTTTATGATCTTCAATTAGTATTAGGAAAACAGCTTGGAAGCACAAACACGCTGTTGGCGTCGACAAACCGGACACCGGTACGTCTCCGACATGTAGCCGACGCGAGTTGGAGTTTCTTGCGGCATGTTGGAGATGAAGAAATGCATATGGCTGGAAGAAGAAATGCATACAGTGAAGAAAACGATGACTGGTGACTGTGAAGAAGAAAGAAGAAAGAAGAAAAGAACCAGTCTGCGAAGAAGAAGACTAAGGAAGAAGAAAGAAGGGAATGAAGAGACGTGATTGGAAACAAAAAGTCTGTGGATGTAAACCAATGTACTTTTCAAATCAAATTGTTGGGCCCCAATAACATTTAATGCAATGTAAAATTTCTTTTTGTAGCATATATTTAGCCCCTATTTGGTACGGATTAAAATCTAAATTTTAGTCAAAGTCAACAATTCATTTTAACAACATATTTCATAGGTCTCATAGCTTTCTAACCATACATTTCATCAACTGCTATCAAAATTTACTAAAAATCTTATTTCAATCCCCGCCAAACAGGGGCTTAATTTTTATTTTTGTTCAACTTTATTCTTTAACAAAGCAACATGTAAAATTTTATGTAGACTAATTTTTTTTACCATGTTACCCTCCAATAAATATAAAAAAAATAAAAAATTATTACTATTAAATTAAAATAAGTTAAAAAATAATATTTTAATCAACGTGCGAGTGACATATCGTGTCGGAACTTTTTCAAAAAATCACGTATCTTCGTTCTGACATGTATCGTATCGGACACTCGTGTCCATGTTGGTGCTTCGTAGGAAAAGAGTATTACTGTCAAAATATAAGTCTAAATAAGCTAGAAACCTGCTAATATTCTCTTCTACTGTAGTCATCAGGGAGTTTAAAGTTTCAACCTACAATATGTTTTCTATCTGAAATCAAAGGACAGTCTACTATCCAGTTAATGTAAGTTTTAAGGAGCATTGCTTTCAAGCGAAGATTAGATTAAACCTCTCCTATATAAGAAATTTTGTAGCTAAAAAAGACTTCCAAAGCATTAACATGTTGCGATGTGATGAACCTAGGTCCTTACACAATAGGGTGTGTGCGGGGTAAGGGGAATGAAAGATTAGTTCTTCAAATAGCCATCAAAGAACTGCTACAAAAAGAGGTAAAAAAGTACCTTTTGATCAAAACGATTGTATTGATCAGCCCAATGGTAATCATATCCAAAGCTTATCATTCGCAAAGCAACTAAAAAAAGAAAAGAAAAAGTAGAAAAAAAGGACGAGATAAAGGAAATTTTGATTTAGATAAAAAAGATGAGATAAAAGATGATCACATTTTATTGTGTTGGTGAGAAAAAGAGGATTTGTGCCACAAGATACAAATGCTTTAAACTGATTATGATAATTAAAGGTATCGCTCGCAATGATACTCGTGGTGAGTAAATAATACTGCTGACATCTACAGCTTTGTCATGGAGAGGAACATCAGAAAACCAGAATGAAATTTATTTTCCATCAAAGTAGAAGAATATGGAATTCAACAAGAAACACATTCTCAAGCATGAGAAAGATCTATACTGCATAGTTAAAAGGAAAACATCAATTTCAAACCTAGCATGCCTCGTTTTGCACACTGTCTTCATTCTTATCTATCTCTGTAGGCATACGAAGGTGAAAATATATGAGCATTGGTACAGAGTGTAGACCTGCATTAACTATGTGATGATGTCACATGCGCAATTTCATAAATCCATTTCGTTCTACGCATATATATTCTTTAGGTTCAATTTTAAATCAGTTCGATTTCATCCTGAATACTAAAGACTTTACATTCTCAATCAAGCTCTAAGTTGTTAATTGAACAGGTCATGTGACCTAAATCCAAACGGTATTTAACGTTAATATCTATTTTGAAAATTTGATGAAACAATAAGCTATAGCATGAGAACTAGGAGCAATCTTTCAGGTCTGTTCATCCCACACCATGAGATTAAAAAGGCAAGAGAGAACATTTGTTTCAATTTCTTATTTTTTATTTATTCGACTTAGTTAAGGTAGCACACATTTAAGATTTTTTGACATACTTAGAGCTTGTTTGAGCCCAATTTATTTTTAAATTTTTTTGACAAAAATGCATTTTGGAATAGTAATTTGATGGACAACGCTTGGTTAAAAAATAAGAAAAAAATTTGGATTTACGTGTAATATTATTTTATTGAAAAATGTGTGGTTGAAAATAAAAGAAAGAAATGTATTTTCAAAATAATGAAGATCAAACAAGGGCTTAGTGAAGGCCTTTAGATGCACCTTTAAAATTGATAGAGTAATATTAACGATAAACCTAGAGGAAAACTACCCATTATTTGAGATTCTATGGTTTAACCTAATAAAGCAGAGTAGAAGAAGCGGATCAATGTAGTCACCCTAGGTAAGTATGGGACAAGGCTTTGTCAAGTTGAGATTGTTTATTTTTTCGCAATTGTTTCTTAACTTTGGGGTGGTTGAAAGGATAAGACCTAAAAGTTGCAGTCACTAATGTACATATGTAAAGTACAACGTTATTCAGACATGCAAACACTTCCAGAGAAACATCTTTATCCCGGAATAAAAGGGGAACGGGCATATAGAATGTGGAAGTGAAGCAACGTACAACAACGTGTAGTGCTGAAAATGATAAAAAAAATCAGGCAATCAGTACAATCACATGATAAAAAATGGGAATTCGCTAATGCAATAAAATCAGACTTCCAAGAGGAATATTGCAGTTGAAACCCTAAATGACTGAGGCCGAGAAAGTACCAAAATTAAAGCAAATATGCCATCTGAAGGTACCCCGAAAGTTATCCAAATAAGCCCAGCTTTGCCTACAGCGAAGAAAATAGAAAAATGATCCTACGTGACAATACTTGAACAAACAAAAGGTGAAAATCCTGAAGATCATAACAAGAAAAGAGGTTACCCAAAACTGGAGAATGGATATCCCTCATAAATGCGATTACATAGAAGAAAAGATAGGTTGAAAATCCAAAGTGCAAATGAGAAGTATTTTGTCCGTCCACATATCTGCAGAAACAAAAATCTGGTAAACGTGAGAGTATTAGAAGCATTATTTGGTACTATGAATAAGATGATAAAAGCTCACATTTTAAAATCTTAACTTAACACAACCATAGAATTTTAAGCCACCAATATAAGTATACAGCATGTATGATTGTTACATAATTGCCGAGATCATAAAAAGTGTTTTGGTATGTATATACACAACACAATATACATTAAGTATGATAACAGGACAGCAGTAATACATCAAGAGTTAGAAGAAAGCAAACCTTTACTAGAAGAAAATTAGCTGAAGCAATCGCTAGGATAAATATGACACTGCAAACAAAAACAAAGCGTCACTAAAATTACTATAGCAGTCTCAAGTATAAAATGTTTATAGTCGCAAAACAAAAGGAGATGGAGTACATACCAGGCTCCATGTAGATATGATAAATAAGCCATAGAAATCAGAAGCCAGACAATTGACATCCCCTTCGCCTTCAAACAATATAATGCTCTGAACATGCAGGCGACCACTGTGAAAATCCCAAACACCATGGTGAGAATAGGTAAGTTCCCACGAAAATTCCTCCATTGGGCATCAGAAACGTCCTGAAATAGAAAGATAGAGAATCACATATCAGAATGTACGCAATAATTCAAGGGCATATAACAATTGTTTTGACTAAGGTCTAAAATCACGACTCTAGCATTCTGTTCCACCCATATATCCTCTAACAAGCAACATTAGTTGAATCTCTTCCAATACTAACAAGATTTGATTGTTAGCATTGAGCATTCGATCTTCACAAATCCAAAAACTACTTTCATTGATGACCCTACCAAAATTAGATATGCTATATTAATTATTAATAACTTGAAATAATGTCCAATTGCAATTGGTATGCTTTAATTCCAGGACTACACTAATTCTTGGCAAACAATTTTGGCTCCTAGTTGAAGAAGGATGCATTTGATGCCATATATACTTTTTTTCCTAGAATGAAACCCTCGTTAAATTTATTCCAAGACAAATCGTGTAAGAAAAGCACCTGCTCATTTAAACAAATAGAGTAGTTGAAGCAAAAATGATAAGCTACAACAATTAGCCTGATTAGTAATTAATAACTACAAAATTTACATACGTTAAGTCGATGAGGAATCCATCCAGGGCGCAAACCATAGAGATTGGAGTAATGATCTGTGATTACAGTTAACCAAAATAGAGAAATCAGTAAAACCTCATAAATACGGACAGATACATGTAACAGAGTATAAAGATGTACCGCGGGAGAGTTGGAGGGAACGACGAATGACGATTGCGTAGAAAACGACGGCGTACAGGATGAGAAATGCGAGCTCTTTCTGCTGCCAAGAGCTACTCTTCATTATTACTTTTTTTCCCTCCTCAATCTGCTCTCAAATATCGCTAAATTCGATTTTTATTAAAGAATATGATTGAGATTATAGCATAAAAATGTATATCGTAGAGGAAATTATCGCCGGCGTTGAAAAATTACGGCCGTCGTCGAATGAACTGTGCCTCTTACTGAGTCGGGTCGGGTTCGAGGGTCTTTGACGTTTACTTTTTCAGGAAAATGAAAAGGGGAAGGGAAAAATTCTTAACTGAAATTTCATATAACAAAATTAACTAATTCCGTCTCATTTATACATGTTTAATTTTCTTATTTTTTTATTCAAATTATATAGTCTTATTTCTTTA
>CAIGRB010034777.1:0-25080 GCA_903798255.1 Fraxinus quadrangulata | reverse complement strand
ATTTTGAAAAGTTTGATACCGTGGGTGCAACAAAATGAAAATTTAGGTAAAGTGTGCTTAAATTCGAAATGTTTGTTACCGTGACTGCAATTTTTCCTAATTTATATCCAATCTTTTTCATCACGTATTCTTGAAATTTGGACCTGTCGTTGGATAATGGATTCTCATGCACAGTTCACACTTTTGGCAGCATATTGACCCACTATTTATCAACAAATGTATGGCTAAGTTTTCTACTTTAGAACAACTTAATGTTTTCCAGCTCCTTGGTTAGGTTATATTGGCCATTATTCATTGTTCTCCACATAATTTCTCCAAAAGTTTCTCAATATTTCTGGCCTATAGTCTATTTGAGTTCTATATTCATCTTTATAGTTCTACAAAATCATTTTATGTGAAAGAGTGAAATAGACGCGCACATGCATTTAACTTGGTTTGGTACTTCAAAAATCCAATCACATCGAGTTCTTGTAATGGATTTCATCATTGATTTGACACGGTTAGACAATCAAAATTTAATTATAGGACTAGAAAGATGAAATTGTTACTCTCTAATTGAATAAAGAATTACAATATTATTTGATCGCAAGTTCTCACTTATTTTCACATTGTTTAATAAGCCCCATAAGTTGTTTATACATTTTAAAATATATTTACAACTTGGTTCCTTGACTCAACGCTATTCTCTAAAACTTGGTTCCTATTTGAATCATATTATATAAAAATTCATTATCAACCGTATATTCTCCCAATAAAAAATTGTTGCACGTAATTCAAATATTTTCCTATTTTTTCACCACACATTCTCCATAAAATTACTATTATAAAACTCATTTTTCAGAAAAAAAAAAAAAAAAAAGACTCGAACAGAGTTAGTATATACATTAATGTGGTAATGATGAAAAAGAGTTAGTTACATCTTCTCTTGATATCTTGAACCGAAAATCTGTGATTTTGGACCTTATTACATTTGAATTTTTAAATGGGCGCAAGATACAACACTTCTTGTGATGCTTGTTAATGTTGCATAACAAAGAAAAAACAAAATTCAAAAATAAAAACTACAAGAGTCAGATTTTAGGGATCAACACGAATCTCAATTTCATAATCGGCGTGTCATGTTGTAGTAGCCTCTCTGTAAGATTTTAATATCATTTTCATTTTTTATCTCGTCTAAATTAGAAATTGAAAAGTATACCATTAAAAATTGTTAACATTTAAATAAATACTATGACCACCACTTTAAATAAAAATAATGGGAGTCAAATTTTGGTGATCAACACAAAAAAAGAAAAAAAGAAAAAGAAAAAGAGTTTAAAGATTTGTCATGTTGTAGTAGCCTCTCTAAGATTTTTCTCCTTTTTATCTCGTCTAAAAATAGAAATTAAAAAGTAAACCATTCGAAAAATTGTTTGAACTTTTAAATAAATTCTATAACCACACCTCTAAATAAAAATTACGAGAGTCGGATTTTAGTGTTCAACACAAAGAAATTGAGTCGTGTTGTAGGAGTTGTAGGATTATTTTGTCACTCTTTTTTATCTCAATATAAAAATAAAAATGAAACATAAACCATTAGAAAAATTGCGAACTTTTAAATAAATACTATGACAACCTCTCTTATAATTAGACTTTACTTCATGTTTTCTCTCTATGTCCAATTTTGAGCTCAGGCCACTCCTTTTAAGTAGCTTTTGTGCCAACGAATTCAACTCTTTTATTTCTTATTAAGAAGATGAGGACGAGTTGTTTTCACTTAAGTCAACAGCAAAACTTAAAAATGTTTAGTTGTGATGGAGATGAGAACGTGACCTACCAAACTATATGTACATCAAATTAGAAATGATAACTCATCTTTTGTAAAGGATCCAAAGCGACCTACTCATATAACTTTCGACTTGATATTACTCGCTTTTGTATGACAATGAGGCCCCCATCAAACCCTTATTTCATCATATCTTGTTTGGTTTTAGCATTTTGAGCAACCAGACGTTTCACTAACTGTCAAACAAAAAACTCCATTTTAGTCTTCTATGATCGTATGTATATGTTCTTGCTAGCAAGTAATAATTTTAAAACAGTTCATTAGAATATTCTATTTGCTATTATTTGATTTGTTTTTAAATTAATCTGGGGTCACTGAATTTTCAGAGAAATCTCAATTGGGTAATTTAGTTTCAAAGTTTATTACTTTGTTATATTTCGCCACGTACTGTCCTCTAAACTAAAAAATATATATCGATTAGTTAACAGTCATACTGTAATTGATCTTCTACGTAATCAATATGTAGCATCTTAGAAAGGAAAATAGTAAAATGTGAGATAGGCTGGTTAATTTCATTTTTGGCAATTGGACTTCCATTAAAATCTCAATTAAGTCGCTCAATTTTAATTGGTCTCAATAATATCACTAAACTTCAATTTAATTTTGACGTTAATCACTCTATATATTAGCCATCATTACTAAATATAATGTCTCAATCCTATGTGGACATTGAGACATTAAAAATGGATGATAATTTGACGAGCGTTACATTTTCAAATTAAAATTGTCACCTAATCAAATCATGGACACAAAATTTGAAGATATATGCCGCATGATTATGATATGGCAGAGAGTATTTAATTTTACATTTTGCATCCATGACTTAATTAGATGTCAATTTTTAACGTCCACATAAGACATCAAATTGTTGTCGATTTTTAACATTCGTGTAGGTTTGAAACGATGTTAAGCTAACACAAAAGAAATGAAATGAAATGAAAGCAAATCGAGGTTTTAGTGATTTGATTGAAATAAATTAAAGTTGGGTGATCTAATTAAGATTTCAAACTTGGTTTGGTAGTACCAGAATCAGTTTTTGCCGTACTGAATAAAGAATTACTTGAGAAAAAAAACGAGTTAAGTTTTTGGTAAACTTTATTTTAGAATTAGTTATCACCATCAGGGGTGAACACACACATTTTGAATTAGGAGACATAATCAAACTTGTAAAAAAGTTGATGATTTTTACATTCAAAAATCTATATGGGGTATGACTTTTTTGGATGTAAAGTTCAACAAATTTTGATATCATATCCTATGTAAAATTTCCTAATAAAATTATGTAAATTATATTGAGAAATTTGTATCGCAAAAATAATATTATTTGAATTTTTTTAAAGAAAAGACGAGTTAGACTAGACGTCTCTTTTTAAGACGGACGTTTAACACATCTTTAACTATTTTCGATATTTGTTTGAATCATTCGATATGTCTATAATGTAGTTCTCAAAATGAGTTTCGAGACAGTATAGGCAATTTGTAAATTCGGCTAGCATACAATCATCACAGAATTTTTTAAATTAGCATGTATCGAAATTCTCAAAATTTTTAAAGTTAGCATAAGCCATAACATTTGTTACGCTTGACCGTTTTGTACGCTATTAACGGCGTAGAAAACTAGTTTGTGAGCACTTCGAAATTATATAAGAATGTAACATTTTGATTTCGTTTGACATCTCATAATGACTTCGAAAATTGAGACAAAAACATTAAAAAAAAATTAAAAAAGAAATTGGCCTCAAAGTTGGAGGGTCATATGACCCCTGTATCGGCTCCTAATCAGCATTTTAACATTTGATAAATAAAATGAATTATTGCTGCCCCGTTATCCAATTACCGAAATGGATATTAATTATGATAATGTCATTTTGTAATATTATCATCAATAGTATAATAAACTTTTTCTAGCAATTATAAAAATTTTCTTTTACTTTTATAACAATAGTCAATATTATTAAATATTTTTCTAAGGCAATGAATTCAATATAAATATTTTAGAATAAAAAAATGAAAGCATAATTGATATAATAGAAAAATATTGAATAAATTTATATTACCTCTAATGCATCAAATTCAATTTTGTTTCTCAATTTATTTTTGGTATGTCGATAAATATTGGATAGAAATGTATTGATTACGGTTAAATTTGGTATTTTAATTATAGATTATTGGAGAAGTGAAAAACTACCATTTTGCTATTTCTAAAAAATATGACGTAAGATGGTACAGATTCTTTTATAATCAAATTTTAAAAATTTGTCCAACAGCTAAAACAATTTCTGATTGTTGGAGAATTATAAGTTGAGCTCTAAAATCTATCGCAAATGCTGCCTTAGTCAAAGTTGAGAGTCGAAAAAAAAATTAACCAAGGATGTGACATGTCTTTAGATTAAAAGTTTACAAGACGTTTTTCTTTTTATTTCAACACTCTTATGAAGTGGCATAGTGATAAGTTAGTATGTTACATAGCAATTACGTGTGCTGCAAATTAAGTAACTTTTATTAATTTGGGAGTAATCATAATTGAGGGATGAAATTTGAAATTGAATTTAACTTCAATGTCCTTATTGAAACTTAATTAATTTCAATGATCCAGTAGACATAAATTAAAGTTTGTAATTCAATTTTAATTTCACTGAAAGTTCATTCACTGCAAATGAAATTTATCCAAATATTACTCATATGGGAAATGCTATTTATACACCGGAGCCCTCCCAAGAGGGGGGCCCACGATCAATAAAAAAATCGTGAGCCCCCTCTTGTGAGGGGGGCTGTACACTGGGGTGTCATTGACACCCGATGTACAAGTAGCATAGCTCTACTCATATGTCAAGCTTGGAGAAGAGAAAAAAAATGGAAATATCAAAATCAATATTTTTGAGGTTGCATATGAAAACAACTAGTCAGATATCGTTTTCTTTTTTACTTTGTATATAATTGGATCCTTTGTGATTATTTCTCTTTCATTACCTAGAATTAACTAAAAAAGGAAACAAATCTGTCTCCCAAATTAGAGTAATAAAACATTAATTAGAAGAAAACTTTGACATGTCAGCAAGGTTTTGATATGTAGACTTAAAGTTTCTTTAGCAAATTTTTCATTTGCTCATTTTTTGAAAAATTTCTTGTAGTCTTGTGTACTTCAAATTTTGAATTGTGGAGGTCCTCTTTGTTGGAAAATATTGAATGAAAACATGCAGTTCAGTTTCACCGTCTGAATTCGTTTGAATCTCCTTATTCAATGCATTAAAGAGTTGGCTCCTCCTCTATGGGTATAAATAGGAGTGATCTCTCGGTTGAAAAAAAAAAATCAGGGAAAAAACAAAACCCTTCATTCCAGCATCAACCTTCCTCTTTCCAATTTAAACTTTTCTTATGATTCCTTTGAGAAATAGAGTATATCACAGCTAGTTCGTAGGCCGGTAATGTGCAGCTTGAACTGACAATCGATTGTATCTTGGAAATCGAACACCGATCAAAACCTTTTGCATCCCGGTGAGGCGGCGAATTCGATTTAAAGAAACCGTGTAAACATGGGCCTTCGATTTTGGTTTGATTTACTTTGATTCTCTAATTTTCCCCAAGAAGTTTAAATCGAATTCTCATTTCGGGAAATTTGAGAATCAGTTTTTTTTTCCAGTTTGTTTTCTGTCCTTTTTTTCCCACCTTCAGTTGTTTACTGTTTACATAATTTGTCTAAAAAGGCTGATAATCTATCTATTTAATTGAGCGCAGTAAGTTTATTAGATTTGAATCAGTAAGGTCGGAAAAAAATTAAACAAATAAATAAAAATTTTGGTTTACAGGAAGGTTTTCTTAGTTTCGTTCCCTGCCTGCATGATTTTGGTTTTGCATTTAGGTGGTTTTGTATGGTTTTATACTTTTTTGTCTCTGCATAGTTTATGTATAATTGTCTGGTATATAATTTGCATGATTTATATCTCTCCCCTCTGCATGGTTTTTAGAGATGGTAGTTTTGCATGGTTTTTAGATGGTTTTACATGGTTATAAGCAGTTTTAAAAATTTTATAAGTACTTCCATTTTTATTGCCTCATCATTAGAATATAATTGCTTACTTTTTCTTTTAATGATTGATTTTAATCATTGGTTAATGATTTTCTAATTCATGTTTAAATAATTGTTAAGTTAGAAATTTGACAAAAGAATTTGTTCTCATATTTCAATTCCGTAGTTTTTAATCTTGTTTCGAATTGATAACATAGATCTTGAATCTATCTCTAGTTTACAAACTCATTATTATTCTAAACCTTTTGTTGTCGTTCTTTAAGGTTAAATGGCGTCACATGGAAATGACAATGTAAATAATGGAAGCAACACTGTTGGGACTGCAGTTAACCCTGTGGAGACCTCGACTGGCATTCCTCCTGTTGATGGGCAATTAGTGGCGGGATTCCTCATGTTGGAGTGAACCTCACTTTGCCTACGGCTTCAACCTCGACAATCCAATTTGGCACAATACATTTGCCAGTACCTAGGGCTGTGGCTTCGGTACATTTGCCATCGTTTTCGGCTCCATTTTCGGTGAATCATGCAATTCGACCGGATAAATTTGCTAGTAATGATTTTAAGACATGACAGAATAAGATGATTTTTTATCTTACTACTTTGGGCCTTGCACGTTTCCTCACCGAGGATGCCCCTATCGTGGCTGAAAACCACACTATATGCATAGGCGTGCGACTTGGGATGCATGCAAAAGTGCTGATTTTTTGTGTCGCATCTATGTCTTGGATGGCCTACAGAATTCTCTGTATCACGTGTACGTGGTAAAGAAGTCTGCTAAGAAGCTTTGAGAGTCCTTAGAAAAGAAGTACAAGACCGAAGATGCTGGGTCTAAGAAATTCTTGGCCAGTCGATGTATGGACTTCGAAATGGTTGACTCACGTTCAGTAGTAAGCCAATTGCAGGAGTATCAAGTGCTCTTGCAACTGCTATTCACAAGCTACCTCCTCAATGGAAGGCCTTCAAAAGCTATTTGCAGCATAAGAGGAAAGAGATGTCTTTCGAGGATTTAATTATTAAACTGCCTGAACGTAAGTCAATGAATTCTTACTCTGAGAAGGCTAATGTATTGGAGCACGGCCAGAGTTCTGGTACCAAGAAAGGTCATTCATTTAAAGCCAAACAGGATAACGAAAATTGGAAAGATAAAAGCAGACCATGAAAGGGTCTCAGTTGAAGCCTACTAGTGGGGGGTAGGAAAGAAGCCTAAGTTCTAGTTCAATGGAAAGTGCTTCAATTATAACAAAGTTGGGCATTGATCAGCACACTGCCGTCAACCTTAGAGGGATAACAAGCAGCGTCCTCAGACTAATATGGTTGGAAATGAGAGAGATTATCTCTCAGATGACATGTCTGATCTAAACCTTAGGCAATGATTAGTGAGATTAACTTGGTGGGGTCTAACCCTAAGGAGTGGTGGTTGGATACTGGGGCCACTTGCCATGTCTGTTCCAACAGGAGCA
Organism: Fraxinus quadrangulata; assembly: GCA_903798255.1. Taxonomy (NCBI): domain Eukaryota; kingdom Viridiplantae; phylum Streptophyta; class Magnoliopsida; order Lamiales; family Oleaceae; genus Fraxinus; species Fraxinus quadrangulata. The sequence continues at coordinate 17,768 of CAIGRB010034777.1, read as the reverse complement.
TGTTCACTACTTTTGCACCAGTTACAAATGGTGAAAAGTTGTTTATGGAAAATTCTACAACTTCTGAAGTGCTTGGTAAAGGCAAGGTGATCCTGAAGATGACATCTGGCAGAGAGCTTACTCTGACTAATGTGTTGTACATGCTAGAGATTCGCAAGAATCTAGTCTCTGGGTCTCTTCTGAGCAAGAATGGTTTTCGCATGGTCTTTGCGGCGAAATAGCTGGTGATTACCAAAATAGGAGTTTATGTTGGGAAAGGCTATATGACTGATGGCCTGTTTAAATTAAATGTAACTGCTGTAACCCCAACCGTTATGAATAATGAGAAAACTCCTTCTGTTTACTTACTTGAGTCTCCTAATCTATGGCATGGTAGATTAAGTCATGTAAATTACAATGCATTACGTAGACAAAGCAAACTAAACTACTTGCCTAGTTTCAAATTGATTCAAATCATAAATGTGAAACCTGTGTTGAGGCTAAGCTTACTAGGTCTTCGTTTCATAGTATTGAAAAAAGTACCGAGCCATTAAGACTAGTCCACAATGATGTGTGTGACTTAAAATTTATCCAAACAATAGGAGAAATAAGTACTTTATTACTTTTGTCGACGATAGCACGAGATATTGTTATGTGTACTTGCTTAAAAGCAAAGACGAAGCTATCAATAAATTCATTCTTTATAAGAATGAAGTTGAAAATCAACTTAGCAAGAAAATAAAGGTACTGCGAAGTCATCGTGGTGGTGAACATGAATCACCATTTGGTGAATTTTGTGCTAAACATCAAATAATTCACCAAATTACTGCACCTTATTTACCTCAGCAGAACGGAATTGCTGAGCGTAAAAATCGAACATTAAAAAAAATGATGAATGCTATATTGATTAGTTCTGGATTACCACAGAACATGTGGGGAGAATCTATCCTTTCTACAAATTACATTTTGAATAAAGTGTTAAGAAAGAATATGGATAAGACTCCGTATGGACTTTGGACAAGTCAGACACCTTCATATAAATACTTACGAATGTGGGAGTGTCTTGCTAAAGTTGTGGTGCCTCCTCCTAAGAAGGTCAAGATTGGACCTAAGATAGTTGATTGTGTGTTCGTTGGTTATGCACAAAATAGTAGTGCATATAGGTTCCTTGTGCATTATTCTAATATACCTGATATTCATCCGAACAAGATTATGGAGTCTAGGAATGCACAATTCTTTGAGAATGTATTTCCTTGTAAATCTCCTAAACAGTTAACTCCTATTAAACGGACTATGGAATCTTCTGCTTCTTGCAGTAGTAAATATCCAGTTGAAAAAGGTGAGGATGAGCCTAGACTGAGCAAAAGGACCAAAACTTCTAAGATGTTTGGCCCTGATTTACTCACATATTTGATGGAGAATGATCCTCAAAGCTATAAAGAAACTATATCTTATCCAGATGGTCATCTGTGGAAAGAAGCCATCAAGAGTGAAATCGATTCTATCCTACAGAATCATACCTGGAAATTCGTAGACCTTCCACCGGACTGTAAGCATTTGGGTTACAAGTGGATCTTCAAAAAGAAGATAAAAGCGAATGGTTCCATTGATAAATATAAAGCTCGGCTAGTAATAAAGATTATAAGCAAAAAGAAAGCTTAGATTACTTTGATACTTATTCTCCTGTGTCGAGAATAACTCCTATCCGGATGATAATTGCTATTGCAGCCTTGCAAAATCTGGAAATACATCAGATGGATGAAAAAACAACTTTCCTAAATGGAGATTTGAATGAAGAAATCTACATGGAGCAACCAGAGAGGTTTTCGGCTCCAGGTCAAGAAAGGAAAGTTTGTAAGTTGGTTAGATCGCTTTATGATTTAAAGCAAGCACTGAAGCAATGGCATGAGAAGTTTGATAATACTATGCTTTCTAGTGGTTTTAGAATCAACAAGTGCGACAAGTGTGCATATGTCAAGGACACTAATGATGGATATATCATATTATGTCTATACGTTGACAACATGCTCATTGTTGATAGCTCTGACAAGATTATCAAAGCCACTAAGAATATGATAAACTCAAATTTTGACATGAAAGATATGGGTCTCGGGGATGTCATTTTGGGAGTAAAAGTCACTCGAACACCAAATGGACTTGTGCTATCTCAATCTCATTACATTGATAAGATACTAGACAAGTTCAACAAGTCATATACCATTGTGGTCAGGACTCTAGTGGATTTGAGTCTCCAGTTATCCAAGAACACTAGTGATGGTGTATCACAATTAGAATATTCTCGGTTAATAGGGAGTTTAATGTATTTTAATAACTTGTACGAGACCGGATATAACATACTCAGTTAGCAGATTGAGTCGCTACACGAGTAACTCGGGTGCTATCCACTGGAGAGCCATTTTCAGGGTGTTACATTATTTGAGGTAAACTCATGATTTCTGACTGCATTATTCTAGATACCTTACAGTAATCGAAGGGTATGCTGATGCAAATTGGATATCAGATATGTTAGATTCAAAATCTACTAGTGGATATGTCTTCACTCTTGGTGGTGCTGTTGTCTCTTGGAAATCGTCCAAACAAACTTGCATCGCAAGATCTATAATGGAATCAAAATTCATTGCTTTGGATAAAGCAATTGAAGAAGTAGAGTGGCTTCGCTAGTTTGTTGAGGATATTCCAAGATGTTCAAAGCATGTGCTTGTAATTCGCGTTTATGTGATAATCAATCAGCAATTGGCAGGGCACAGAGTAATATGTATAATGGTAAGTCCCGACATATTCCAAGACGACATGATACCATTCGACAACTACTCTCACAAGGTATTATCACTCTGGACTACGTGAAGTCAAAGGATAATATTCTGGATCCGCTAACCAAAAGGTTAACTCGAGAGCTAGTTTAAAAAGCATCGAGGGGAATGGGCTTGCAGCCTATGACGTTGAAAGGTATCATGGTGGAAACCCAACCTATCTAAATGGAGATCCTAGGATCAAGGTTCAAATGGACAACTCAATCATTTATATCCGTGTGAATCATTAAGAACTGCTCATTTTTATGATACTCACAGTGATTGGAAGATGAAGGTTAAGCTATGCTTTTAATGACCTTTAAGTGTTGTTGTGTTAAACTGAGTTAAGAGGTCACCTATGAGAATGTGAAGTGAGGCCGCTTCTATAAGGATTGGGAAGGCTACATCCTTGAAAAACACTTGCAGAACCAAGCGACGTGTTTATGGCCAAAACGAACACAACAGTGAGAACTATGTTGTGTCTAGAATGGTCCTGTGTGAGATCTATTGACTTGGTTTACACAAATGGCGAAACAGTTCAAGGCATCAGATCCACTGGTTTGCTAGTAATTCACGAATAGGTTTCACAAGGGAATATTTAAAGCTAAATGCTGCATATCCTATGTAGGATTGATTCGTTCTACTCTCTCTTTCTCTTGAGTCTTTGTTTTCTAAATTTTCATTCATGTGGAGGATTGTTGGAAAATATTGAATAAAAACATTCAGTTTAGTTTCAGAGTCTGGATTCGTTTGAATCTCTTCAATACTGTAACTCCTTATTCAGTTTCACCCCATTTGAATTCGTTTGAATTCCATCAGTTTTAGTTTAAACTTTTCTTTTGATTCCTTTGAGAAATAGAGTATAAGCTAGTTTGTAGGGCAGTAACGTTGTACAACGTGAACCGATAATTGATTGTATTCTGGAAATCGAACACCGATCAAAACCTCTTGCACTCTGGTGAGGTAGTGAATTCGATTTAAGGAGACCGTGTAAACACGAGCCTTTGGTTTTGGTTTGATTTACTTTGATTCTCTAATTTTTCCCAAGACTCTTTGTCCTCCCCTCCAAAATACGCTAGAATATTTACTTTATTTTAATACATTATTAAGAGTTTCGTCTGAAACCCCCCATTCCAGGTCCAAAATACATTAATTTTCTCGTTGTTTAATAAATTAATAGGAGCCCATGTAAAACTTGATGTACCATTTGGGTAGTTTTAACAAAGAAAAAATCTTACAATATTTTCGTAGATTAGATTTTTATAATTCTTCACTGTGCTCGACTCTTTCTTCCATCCATTATATGAAAAAGATAATCGACCTTCACGATTTGTTGAAGATCTTAACAAATAGATTCTTTAATTAAACAATTTAAGCTTAATGAGAGGAAGAGAATTGACCAATGTACATGTTATATCAACTTGTGGCTCAAACATTCAATAGTGAGAGGTATGAATTAGTGATAAGTACGGCCTCCACAGTGAATCATGATGAGTTGAGGTAAGATGTCTCCATATCTAAAAAGACATACACGTGAGCCGAGCCTACGAGAAACCATCGGTGAAAGTAGAAGACGAGTCCAGGTAAAATCTTAGGAGTGACAACCTAGTAAAAGTGAATTGTAACTTAGTTAAAATTGATCACAATAGTTATAAGTTCAACGACCCTCTCCATAAAAGACTAAAAATAAAAAGTTCATCTTTGTCCAGATATCAATCATACTATATGTACATCAAACTTAACACCCAAGTTGACACTCATGTGAGTTGACAGAATTATATAAATTGATTTTAGGGATAATTGCAGCAAAAGTTTCAAACCTTTGAAACATTTGACTTTTCTCAAACCTTTAATTTATTGCAGCTGTCACCCCTAATCTTTCCAAATATTGCAGGTGAAGCCCTTTTGGACAATTTCAATTCATAATTCTGTCAGTTGACAAAAAATTTAACTTTGACTACATTTTTAATATTTTAAAAAGGGGCAAACAAGTAACTTTTCATTTATCACACTAAATAACTAAATAATAAAAAACACACACACACATACCCCGGTGTCTTCTTCCTCTCAACCCTCATCCAACCCCACCTCAAATCCAAAATCCACACTGACCACCTCCACCGCAAACTCAAACCCAAATGCCACATTAGAAGAATAGAAAGAAAGATTAATCAAGAATTTGGTTTTAAATTTTAATCAAGAATTTGGTTTTAACTTTCCATGAAATGCTTGAACACCTCTCTTGATCTCTGAGACTTATCATATCACAAATGTGTTTCAGCCATCAAAATGAGCAATTAAACAACAATTAATCAAATCCCATATTCCAAATTTGTCCCACCAACCATAAAGAACAATTAACCAAAAATCAAATCGAAAAATTCTGAAAATAAGAGGAAGATTTTGGTAAAAATTCTGAAAATCCTATCTTGTAAGATAGAGAAATTTCCTTGTTTTGCATTTGAATTCACTTATGTTAATACAGATTCTGTATAATTCGAAGAAGCGGATGGGTATTTCAACTGATGGATCAGTTAATCGCTCAAGGTCGCCCTTTGTCGCCTCCGTTTCATGCCAGAGATCTTCAGCTCCACCACCACCAATTCTTGTACTGCCAATAGAATCTTGAAGATGAACAAAGCGAAAACAGCAATATGAACTGCATTCTAAAGTGAGATCGAGATGAGAGGGAAGAGCTAGTGCCGGCCACCGGAGAAGGAAAAATGACAAGAAGACCTAGAGGCAGATCAGTTAGTTCAAAGAACAAACCAAAACCCCCTAAATCATCGCTCGAGATAGTGCAAATGCATTCAATTCCCACGTAATAGAGGTTGCCGATGGCTGTGATATTCAAGAAAGTGTGTCCACTTTAGCCACACGACGGCACATAGGTATTTGCATACTAAGTGGCAGGGTCCCTGTGACTAAATTATTGATTAATCTTCATTTTTGTTCTTCTAATGGGATGTTTGGATTTGAGGTGGAGGTGGAGGTGGAGGTGGAGGTGGGAGGTGTGGATTTTGGGTTTGAGGTAGGGGTGGGTGAGGGTGAGGGTGAGGGTTGAGAAGAAGAAGACATCGATGTGTGTGTGTGTGTGTGTTTATTTCCTTTTTATTATTATTTTATTATTTAATGTGATAAATGGAAAGTTAATCTTTTTTACCTTTTTAAGATGTTAAAAATGTGGTCAGAGTTAAATTTTTGATCAACTGACAGAATTATGGATGAAAATTGTCCAAAATGGCTTTACCTGCAACATTTGGAAATGTTAGGGTTGACGGTTGAAACAAATCAAAGATTTGGAAAAAATTTGCTAATGACTAGATTTGGAGCTTTTGCTACAATTATCCCTTGATTTTAATAACATTTTTTTCAAACAATGACTAGATTTTTGACATATAGATCGATGTCAAACAAGGTGTACACCTTGCTTAATTCATATTTAAATTAGTTCAAATAAAAAGGAGGAGCAGGGACATGTGAAGAGACTCCAATTGCAGGATATCAAGACTGCTTTTTGCATCAAATGCAAGCTTGTGTTAAGCATATCGGTGTATCCAAGCCACCGCGAGGAATACTAGGGCATGTTTTGGCGATATAAATCACATGCCTCCGAGCCAAAATTTCACTAAATCTTTGTTTTCTTATAACATCATGAATTTCTTTGGGGAAGTTTTACAAAATTATTATGAAGCTATGCGACTAGAAATTGATTCCTATGATGGAAATTATATACTCTATAATATAAGTCTTATCCGTACAAGTAATGGACAACATACAAAAGCTTTGGAACATTATTTCAATCACCAGAACATATAAAAAAATGGAAAAGTAATGCAGATTTTTTATATCTTCTAGTAAACCTAGCAACAAATCGATTGGAGTTACAAAAAAAGAATTATGTTAGAAACCTAATTTTATTTTATTTTTTTAAAAAGGCTCATTGTTGTGTATATATTTGATCATTAAAAAGGCATCACTATATATATAGTTGTAAAGGGAAATTGACCCCTTTAATGCTTTAATATTGGTCCATAAAAGCATGAATTCTCAAAGAAGAGCAGGCATGTAAGAATAATACGTGAAAAACTTTATGTTAACTTTTGATCTACCACAACTCTTTCAATTATCCAAATTGCGACCCGCTACCGAGAAATTGGCCACAAGAATGAAAATTCATTTTACGTGGCCTATACTTGGTCCCTCTACCTCTCTCACACACAAATAATGTTGTTACTTATGCTAATTAAACACAAGTGGACCCTCACACATAACATTATTCTATATATAGGTCATTTCAAGAATTTGGTCTGCATCGAAGCTGCCATTTAGAAGGATGTTAATGTTCATGAGGGACATGCCATGGAGTCTTGAAACATGTCTATACTAGCGGGCCATCTATAACTACATACGTCTAGACCATTCAAGCCTTTCGTCCATTTTAGGTTTTGCACACCCCCCACCCAACTCCACCCTTCGCCACTACCAATTCCTCCCATTGCCGCCTCTCTCGGCTGCACATTTCAACTTCAAACTTTTTGCACAAAAAATGAAGGTACGTGCATATATACGTGCTTATTTTCCATTGGTTGTCAACATCCTTAATTTTTGCTACATGCATGCGTATAACATTTATTCTTGGTTTGATTCCATCTTCACTTTAGATCTTCAACTGGGTGCACCGCAAGTTTAATTATAAAGGTACATCATCCAATTTTATTATATATTTTTTTATTTTTCTGTATCACTAGCTAATATCATTACCTTTATTTAATTGTATGCATTTTTATCTTTAACATTTTTTTTAATCTTTGTTTTGGGTTAATTAAAAATAATTTTGGCAGATGGAATTGGTGGAAATGAGAACAAAAATGCCAAAGACACTGATAAAGATATCCTACTTGAAGACATTGCACTTAGTGACATGCTCAATGGTTGGAAAGGAGGAATACTAACAATTGGAACATTTGGATTCAATCGGATAAATATTGAAGAAAAAGAGTATCTATATAGGGACGAGGATGAGGAAGATGAAAGTGACGTGACTGACGAATCAGAAGAAGACGACGACGAAGACCAAGAGTCGAACCCATTGATGCATGCAGCTTATGCACATGAGTTTGAGGGTTCAACCTGTGATAATGCTGCAAAGGACACCATTGATTCAGATTGCGATATGAAAGACATGAAGAAAGAGAGAATTACACTAGCAGATTTGTTCTATGCTGATTCTGATGAACAGGAAAAGTACAAGAAAAGTAAGGGAAAATTATTGGAGCCAGAATACAATAAGAAATTGTCTGCTCCAGAAGCAAATTATAAACGTCGACTTACTTTCGCCAAGAAACTTGTCCCTCGAGTTGGAGAAGAGTCTCGTCCTATCAAAAAACTGCACCAAGTAATTGTTAAATTTTCTGCCTTTTTATCTGGTCCTATTTTTCATTAGGTTTATGACAGGCTGTTTAATTTTGTTATGATTTGATTGATCAGCTGATGACAAGAATGTTGAAGAGAAAGATTCATCCAGACATAGGAGTAAACATTAACAAGGACAATCATCAAAATACTAAACCTAAAGTTGCCTTTGAAGACGGCAAAATCTATGAATCCATTTCACTCCTTCAATCTCAAGGTACATTCATTTTAATTTTTTTTTTTTCGTGCTTCTGTTAGAATTGTGCCTAATATCATATACTATTTGTGTTAATGGTATGTGATAATCAATAACAAAATAAAAACTTGGTTATATTTCGATTCCTCTCCTCTCCATTCAAATGTGTTATTATTCCAATATTGAAAACAAATTTTCATTTAATTGTATTTCTCTTTTTAACTTAGACAATTCCATTTGTACCGAATTTTTTATACCGAAAATGTTACACCCTCTCACATTCGTGCGGGGCTAACATAAATAAAAAATTCTCAAATGTGTGGTCCCCACACTTTATTGTGAGTGTAGGTAAAAGATTAGATAAAAAGTTGATGTACATGTAGCATTGTCCTTTAACTTTATATTTGAACTGCATTTTGTTTGCAAATGTAATAATTGTCAAAATAATTTCATTTAAGAGTTTTTATTTTAGGATAAAAGTTCACTAAATCAACCCCTGTCTAATCAAAATCGACATTTTATTTTCTTTTCAACATCACAATAGTGAATTTGGGGAGGGGGTCTACATGAGTTGTGGTGGAGGCCTAGAGTAGGGGGTGGTATGAGGGGAGGGCTTGGCCACGAAGAAGATGGATAAAAGGGTATTCGGAGAATTATATATATATAATGTTAGTTTTATGAAATTTGTAAAAGTGAGTCCCTTTTTTTTTCAATATGCTTTCAGTGTAGGCCTTCGTCCTCTTCCAATGAAAATGGGTCCTCTTAACTAATAATTCCAAATAGAAAGACCACATAAATTATGACTTGCATACTATCTTGATTTATTTCATTTTTTTCCCAGCTATATATGGCAGTCACTCGACTTTCAATCATAAAGATGAAACCCATAATACATTTTATCCATGGTTAGATAATTGGCATTCAAAAACATCTTGATTAAAACTTCTATCAGATTTCAAATTGAGAAGATTTGAATTAAATACACTCGACTACTGTACATCAAGGTAAATTTTGACTAAATTTATTTGATGGAAAAGTAGCACGATCTAATTCAAGAATCTCACCTTGATATTTTGATGTGCCGGAGGGGCTATACCATTGGAGTCTTTTTTATAGTTTTTGTTTTCCAGAATTTTCCATGCTTCAAGTATTCTTTCTTCTTTAACTATTAATTAAAATATATATATATGTGCACGCGCTCGCTTCCATTTAACTACAATTTGGCACATTATATAAATGGAGAAATTAAAAGAGCACAAAACCAACTAAGTATTTTGAATAAGCCTTTAATGATGGATGGTATGGGATAATACAAATTAATTTTTGGTCGTCCGTTTGTGTAACCGATAAATTTTCTAATTATATCCTTTTCTTAAACTTTCTCCGAGTCAAATATATGACTATATTATTGTTAATAAAAAAATTTGCATTTAGGCAAATTTTGTGGATGACTTCTCATAACTCTTTTAGATTGAAATGCATAATAAAATTATGATTTCTATTGCTAATTTTGCCGTCTCTCTTTTCTCTTCTTGTAGACGTCAACATGTAACGATATTGGTAATATCCATGGAATGTTGCGAATCGATTCTTCCTCTCCTTCCTCCTATGAGATTGAATCATTACTATGTAATGTAATATTTGTTTTTCTTAAGGATTATTGTTTTCTAAATTATTTGTGTACCAACACTAGATTATGTGAATGTGCTTTTGTTTTTGTCTAGGCCTTGTTGTCTTGTTGTCAAAAAGGCCTTCGATTTGGCATGTATTCAAGTGTTTGATTTGATTTCGTGTTTCCGAATATTTATGCTGTTACTTTTATCTAATCATGAGCACTAAACTTAACTATAGATATAGAACATATTGTAAATAAGATAATTTTATGGATTAATTTCAAAAACCTCCATTAAAGTTTATTAAAATTTTCAAAATAATCATTAAAGTAAATAATAATAATAATTGCTCAAATTTCTAAAAGTTAACTATCAACATGACTACAAACAATATTAACTAGTACGTCACGTAAGATAAATTCGCGTAGAATGCATAATTTTGAAACACATTTCTACATATTTATTCAAGTTTTAATAAGCAGTTAATTGGTTGATGAATCTTCTCCTTTTTTATTTGCGAATTTTTGAAGGTAGAGCTTTTTCGTTTGACGCGTGTACTAATATCGTTTGTATGCACTTCTGAATTTAATATAAACTGATAGGATTATAACTATTCTATAAATTTAACTCATCGACCTATTATTAAATCTCTATTAAATAAAGTTAAAATATTAACAATTACATGAAAATAGCTCATAATTAACTCTGATTCTTTTACCTGACTTTAGTTGATCTATTAGTAAATTTATTGAAGATTCAATAAAATCAAATAGTTGACAATTACATCGAACCCCAGTTATGTTTATAACTTAATTAAGTCAATTTGATTGATCAGTGCTTTTGTTTTATGGCAGGGGATAAAAGGAAATTTACATGTCCCATTCAAAAAAGAGAAGAAATTTATGCTATAAAACTTTAAAGAAAAACAAAATTACAAATAGAGAATAAAGAAGAGAGACAGAAGGTCAAATTTTAGGTGTATAATTTTATTATGACGATGATCTCATATTTACGAGGTTCCAATTAAAATTACTATATAAATAAAATACATTCTTTTAGAGTAAGTAAGAATTATCTAATTATCTTGATAAGACTAAATACTAATCATCAATATTATTCCATAATTTTACGAAACTCTCATCTGATTACTATTTATACACTCACTATCTCGTTAAAAATCTAATTTGAAAAAAAAAAATTCAATAACGTAGAAATACTAAACGAAGGAAAAATATTACAAACAATTATAATAAAATTGGAGTAATGAAGTGATGCATCTTAAAATATTGTCAAAAAAATCCAACAGAACTATTCCCCTGATTTTATTAATGAAAATGATAGTATTGAGCCATCCATATCTTGTAATCTATTGTTTCCAATATCACAATTCTAGTGAAATATGTTTCATGTTGTTTTGTAATAGCCTTCAAGTATATAATCTTCTACTAGATGTTTATCTATCAATTTTTGACTTTAACCAAAATGATGATCTACTGAAAAACAAATTTTAGTGTTGCTCTTTTCAAGAGTCTCATACACAATTTATAACAAAGTAAGAGTATTATTTTGAAGTTAAATATCTTTTAAGTTATGGATATTTATTATACAAAGAACATGTCTCGTTAAAATTTTATTAGAAAAATTGTTTTGAGTACACTATTAAGGTTGTATCATTAAAAATTTTAACAGAAAAGCCCAATGGGACAACCTTAGTCAAGAAAAAAATAGTACAGGGGGTATTTACTTCCCTCACAATATATCACTTGAATTACATATTTCAGGTATAATCTTTTGGTTATAGTGTCAATAATCATGCTAGATGAGTTGGCTCTAACCATATTACTTTTTACCTATTAAATTTCATGCATTATTATGATGAGATAACAAGATATGGACTTGTGATTGCATTCATCACAATATAATTTATCTATTTATATAAGTATTTACAAAGTTAATTATCTTGAGAGTCGTGCACTACATATATGACTTTATTTTTATCATTTCTTTTTCATACAAGTATACACATGTAAGTATTTGTACTTTAGGTTTAGAAACTTCTAATTTCTCTAGTAAGTTCATTTTTGCTAGAAATGCATTATTTTATTTGGTCAATCATTTCTCCGATGATATGCTTCGACATATTTATTTTATTATCCTCATTATTCATAATATGAAGTGGTACATTATGTACAAAAGTGTTGACAATTTTCTCTTTTGATTCCATTTCTTTTCTTTTCCATAACAATATAATTTAATGAGATATCTCCACTTTCAATATTTCAACTACTTGAACCTACTTTAGAGTTTTATAATTAGTTAATATTTATATGTTCTCCAAGAGTATACACATCCTAAATGGGACAATTTTCCTTCTTTGCTCCATTTTTCTTTTAAAGATTTTTGTCTTATAATTGAATGATATTATGCTAAGGTGTGTCAAAGATTTATCAAATACAACATTAACGAATTGTCATCTCATTATGACATTAATTCGAGTTGGAGTGTGAAATATTGTTAATATATCTGAGCAGTAAATGCATTTAAATATTATACTTCGAACTTTTGGTTCAAATTATTTTTTGTGATGATCTAGACAATATAGTAAGTTATTATATTTTTTTTTAGCTTCTTAATTTCGCTCATTAATGTTGAGAAAATTGTTCAATCAAATTGACAATCAGCAAACCTCATTGTAAAAATCACTCGTTATGATTTAAAAATATTTCATAAGCAAACTAAACATACATGTTTTTTCTTGATAATAATGCTTTAAAAATTAATTAGAGTCACTTAACAATCAATGTGTAAAACCACATATTTCTATCCTATCTAACATTTATCAAGTTTGGATATAGACTCACTAGTATTAACAGACACAACATCTTGAAGGTATAATATGAAAATTATTCTCATAATTTAAAATTTTAACAAGTAATCTCCAAACTTCAGGTTACGAATATATAATGTTATGTTCAATATTGTAATTGGTAATTTTGTGAACAAAAATGATTTAATTGAATATGTGTAAAAGTCAAGGAGTGAAGTTCAATTTTATATAGCTAAGTTAGGTAGCCTAGGGTAGGAGTTCGAGTTTGGAAACAAGGGAGAAGCGGCGCTAAAATTTCGCTAGCCTCACACCTGGTAATCGCCCGAGCGATAGAAACAGAACCATTGTCGTTCGCTTCTTGCTCGGGCGTCGCTCGAGCGACATACCCTTCGCTCGAGCGACAGTGTTAGTTCATGATTTTGGAGAGTTTTACACGGCCCATACTACTCATACACCTCCAACTATAAATACAGATGCTCTTGCACGAAAAAGTGTGGTTGTCTCATCGTCCCTTATTATTATAACATATTTATATCATCTTTTAAGAGATCCAAGAACACAACTCATTGGTGGAATCATTCATATCATTCTTAAAATTTGACAACAAAGTTTTAGGAAAACATCAATATTCATGAATCCAAAACACCTGACTTCCTTAACACTTTGAGAAATGTACTCTCTTGGTCGGACATTAGGATAGATGGATTACAAGCATAAGAAAAGCACAAGAATTGAAAATTCTTGAAATTCTACTTGGAAGAGACAATTGAAGAAGATCGGAAAGTTGGAAGGAGACAACAGATCTTGAAAGCTATAGGAAGTAGATCGGGAAGTCTAGTAGAGCTGGCTAGACAGTATCTAACCGTAGAAGATCGGAAAGCTGGTGGGTACATCAAATCTTGGAGCTTACAGGAATTACAACAGTGGGAACTAGTGGAATTTGCTAGGCTAGAAACATACTGTAATCCATATTGTCTATAGTGGAAGTAACTGACTTGGTCCTGGAGTTTTTACCTGATTGGAATTTCTCCGTCATCATTTTGGTGTTCATTATTTATTACTTCATTTATTATTGCGGCATTCAAATATAGGATAATTGGACATGTATGCTTATTTATCTAGAAACAATTAAAAGTAACTTGTTGCTTTTGATTGATTAATTATGCACGTGGGGTCAAAATTAAAAATTAATAATTAATAACCATTTGGTAACTTAGTAGCCGTTAATTTGGTAATCCGTAACTTTCAAGTGATATCAGTGTCTTGTTTCGATTCTCTACCCTTAATTAATTCTAGATGAGTCAGTTCTTGTCCGTGCCTCCTTTTTTCGACGGAAGCAACTATACTTATTGGAAAGTTCGAATGAGAGCTTTTCTTAAAGTATTGGATGAGCGTATTTAGATAAGCATTCAAACTGGGTGTAGTGCACCTTCAACCACTGATGCTGGTGTAGCTACATCCACTGATATTTCACTCTGGACTAAAGATAATTTAGTCGAGTGTAACTGGAACAGTAAGGGTCTTCATGCTCTATTCATGGTTGTGTCTGCTGAAGAGTTTAGAAAAGTATCTATGTGTGAGGTTGCAAAAAAAAATTGAGATATTCTACAGACCACACATGAGAGAACTCATGGGGTTAAAAACTCTAAATTGCATATGTTGACCACTAAGTTTGAAGAGAATGGAGTGAAAGAGGATGAGACATTTGATGAATTCTATGCGAGCTTAAATAATACAGTTAATTCTAATTTCAACCTAGGTGAGAAAATATCTGAGTCAAAAATTGTTAGAAAAATCCTTAGATCCTTACCTGGACGATTTAGATCCAAAATCACTGCTATTGAAGAGAGTGAGGATATAAACTCTATTAAGGTAGAAAAGTTGGTTGGATCCTCCAAACTTATGAGCTAACATTATATAAACCTACAAATGATAAGTCATTGGCCTTAAACATTGTGAGGAATAGTCACAACGAGTTCTCGGATTCAAATTCTCCCAATAAAGAGGAATTAGCATACTTTGCTAAAAAATTCCGAAAAATATTTAGGAATAAACAAAAATTTCAAGAGAAGTATAAAAATTGTCCAAGTGAGTTTAGGAAGAGTTTCAAATCTGTGAGATTTTGGCCACATTAAGAGTGAGTGCCCTAATAGTAGGAGAAATTTGGATAAGGCTGTGAATGCTACTCTCATGATGACGAGTCTAACTTGGACAATTGGAGTGAGAAAAGTGGAAAATATATTACCTTTAATACTAGAATTAAGAATGGATCTGATAAGAAAAGTGAGAAGGGTGAGAGCATAAGTAGTTGTGAGAATTCAGAAGAAAATTCTGATAGTGAGAAAGATTTTAATAGTGAGGGAGATATTCACGATACTTATGATAGAATCTATTTCAAGTCTCAACTTCTTGTCTTTTCTAGTGGTTTTAAAAAGCTAGACAACATTCTGAGAATAGGCAAGCCTGCTAATAATAAGGGAGGTCTGTGATACAATAAAAATAATCATAATGTTGCTAGTACGTCCAAAATCACATTTGTCCCTAGTATTGACCAACTTAAACATATGCCTAATCCTGAACCTAAAAATAACGAATATGTAGGATAGATGCCTACTAGATAGCGTAGGACCCGCCAACTTAGGACTAGATGTTAGCGATCACATATATTTGGTTATAGGTTTATCCCTACATGTTTTCATTGCAATGAGTTAGGACACATAAGGCCTAGATATTCGTCATTTCCTAAACATAAATAGAAATCGAAACTTAAATAGAAATAAGAATCATGAGTTTTTTGGTCATATTGATTTTTTTACTAATTAGGTGAGTCAATTGGTCAAGTTAATGACACAGATAAATAGGAATATTCCTATCGCTAGGCAAGTTTGAGTGAAGAAAAGTGGTTTGAAATTTTTTTAAATAGATCATGATCCTCTTAAAGTTAAAAACATTTGTATATGTAACTAATTAGGTATTTTTGGTGCTTGCTTGTGCTTTATCATTGTGTGGTATTGATTTATGCATGTATAATATTTGTTTATTTATTTTCTAGGTAGAAAACTTACGCATATTTTATTTTATTTTTTGTGTATTTGCGATTTTTTAATGGTGCATTCATGCTTTAAAATAAAAAAAGTTGAAAAAAAATGCGAGAAATTATTTTTACAAGCATAATATACTTGAATTTGTTTGTTGTAATCAAGTATGAATTTAATCGATGAGTTGTAACATAGTTTTTATTAATGGCTTAGGTTATTATGGAGTATATATGTTTTCATGTACCATCTATACTACACACACTATGATATTGTTAATGGGACTCAATTACATGTGTGAGATTTGAGATGACAATCACATCTTAGTAAGGTGATTTTGAACATGAATTGACCTTGTTTATTAGACCTAAAATCAAGTTTATCCCCGATAATAAAAACCTCAATATCTTATATTCTTCTTTGAAATATATTTGATTCGAGCAATTAACCATGTAGGGTTTTTCATAACATGGTGCCTATGGTCAACTGATTTGGCTTAACCGGCCTAAAGTTTGTTGCAAGAGTCATATTTAGTCATTTAATGGAGAAGTGCATGCTCTTAAAATATGAAAAATAATAATGAGCTTAAAATATTGAAAGATGTGAACATAAAATATGCAAAAAGTCAGGGAGTGAAAAGAAATTATCTATACAAAATGAATTTTTCTTTATAGGTTCTAATGTGCTTTCAATTGTTTGACTTTCATTAGTAGAGGAATATATTTATTGGCAGTAATATTTTAGCATGCTCTTTCTCACAAAATTAAGGTTTGGAGTCCTGCTTGCAAAGAATTAGTGACACTTTACACGCACGAGTCACTTGTACAATTTACTTCATGTTAATTTAAACTAAGTATGTAGAAAGGTTTACTGTACATTATTTATACTTGTGTATCCTAACAACAGTATTTTTGAGTTATTATATGTTAATGTTAAATATTTTTAATTATTGGTCCCTTCGTCATTTGTGACAAAAAGGAGGAGAGAGTATTTACACATAAAGTGAAAGCTTGAAATTGAAATTGAATGCATTGACATTTGCATTTTATGTCTATGTGTCGTTGAGAGAGAGACATAGATACATTTTGCATACTGCATAAACATATTGACGGTTTGTAGTAAGGGGGAATTGGCATTGCATTACATTCCATATCATAATGGATAAATTGTTTGAGTTTTGATGTTTTATGTTTTTAATGTTTCGGTTGGTGTTTTGATTGACATTAATGTCACGTCTCAAACTAGCATATCTATTTATGATTATGAACTTCAATCGTTACATTTTCTGTATCACGTACTTTTACACTTGGTATTTGATGTTTGGATTTCAGGAAACAGGTTTGATAAGGAATACAAAAAAAATGTTTGGGTAACTTGGGTGGTTTAATTTGATAGTTTGATTTATTTAACTACCTTGACTTTATTTGTATAGTTTTGTCACAAAATGTCAAAAAGGGAGATTGTTAGGTTCAATATTATAATTGGCAATTTTGTGAACAAAAAAGACTTAATTGAACACGTGTAAAAGTCAATGAGTGAAATGTAATTTTTTATAGTTAAGTTTGGTAGCCTAAAGTTTGAGTTCGAGTTTGGAAATATGGAAAAAGTGGCGCCAAAATTTTGCTAGCCTCACACTCGGCCATTGCCCAAGCGACAGAAACAGAACCTTTGTCACTCCCTTCTTGCCCAGGCATCGCTCGAGCGACATACCCTTCACTCGATCAACAAGTCCCCTCACTCGAGCAACAGTGTTACGCGGCTAACCCTAGTTTGCAATTTTGGAGAGTTTTACATGGCCCATACTACTCATACACTCCAACTATAAATACAAATACTCTTGTACGAAAAGGTGTGGTTGGCTCATTGTGTCTCATTGTTATAATATATTTATAT
>CAIGRB010034774.1:3448-24330 GCA_903798255.1 Fraxinus quadrangulata | reverse complement strand
CTCTATTGTTGTGTGAAAGCCACTTACGTGAATTAAGAAAAGAAAATCGAAAAGATTCATCACGTGAGCATTAAAAGAAATTATATACATGCTCAAATCTGAAGCACACATATTTTTATATCTACGGAGAGAATTTCAGATGATTGTTGATTTGAAATATACTTTTTTATGTAGCTACTGCAAGTGTCAATTTTGATTAGGATATGAGTCATAATTGATTAGTTTAGATGGTCCTATCACACACGTTTCAATATGAGAAATTAATTGAATTAATTATAAGTAAACATCTTATTGAATTTTCATCATTATCCTGGTGATTTTAAGCTGATTGTGAAAATTGTCCAAAAATATTGTAATTGATTGAATTTAAGAAAACCTCATTATTTATGTATAATTGACATGTGTGGGTTCTTTCGCAAATTTTCAATCATCCGTTTAAATTTGGTAATTAAATCTTACTTGCATAAAGTAGAGCGCTATTAATTTTCCAAATTTTGGAAATTATATTTGCTGGAATATGAAATGATTGACAATGCCCTCACTGAAATTAAGGTTGCATGAAATTGGAATTTAAAAGATTGTTTTGCCTTAAAGTGAATTAAATGCGTGGAAAATCAATTTTCAAATTTAGGAAAGCAAAAGGACTTACCTAGTGGACTTGGGGATAGTTTGCAATAACCTCCTAAATCCAGTTTTAAAATGAACTCCCCCATGCCTGTCCTTATTTACAGTTATCAAAGTTCATTTTATTGAGGAAAGAATTATTTTAAATAGTGATATGATGCGAAATATATAATTAAAAAGTAAGGAAAATTTATTGTTATGATGGAAAATATTATTTTATTGAAAAATGTGTTGTTGAAAATGAATTTTGAAAAAATGTATTTTAAAAGATCGTGGATGAAACATGGGTATAAACTTGATTTTTCCCCTTTTGATTCGCACCTAGGGCACAATTGTGTACTTGCACTCCACAGACACAGTCAAATCCATCTCTGCACTTGATCGTTTTCTGTGCTTCTTGAGCTTTCTTCTACCAATCAAAATGGCAAGAACCAAGGGAAACAAAGACAAGTTGTAATGGTTGGAGCTCAACTTCAACCAAAACTAACTGAACTTAATCAAAATCAACACCAACAATTTAATATAGTAAATTGGGATTCAATAACCCAACTACCATTGTATTGATCGAGTTGAAATTACACCAAAATAGCAAAATATAAACAGAAAAGAGAAACTGAAATGCAGAGAATGGTGAAGAAGGGGAATAAGGGAGATTCAATGAAGATGTGAAGAAGAAGAACCAAGTAGAAAAAGAGGAAGCAAGAGAACTAGTGAAGAAGATAGGAAAAGGGAAAAAGAACAGAATGGTGAAAGAAAAATAGAGAAGAAGGAGAAATAAAGGTAGGAGACGAGTATGTAACCACGTTCAATTCATCCGTATCCCATTTACAAAGTTTCAATACAGCATATATAGACCAGAACAATAAAGGGCTTTAGGCTAGCCCACAATAAAACAAGCCCAACTAGATAAAAGTAAAATGGCCAATATCAAGTTAGCCCATGATATTCCTTCCCCTTAAATTAACCTTGTCCTCCATGTTCAAAGTGAGGATGTCTTCTTTGTATGTTGTTAGCAGCTGCCCCATTCTCTTCACCACCCTTGATTAAAGCAGGCAATGCAAAGGGGCATATGGCTAATTCATTCCATCTTCTTAGACCTGATTCTGAACTACGTACTCATCTGAAGTATCCTCTAGCTTTAGCCAAACTATTGGATCCGTTTCATCCAATTCCATACCACAGTGATCATCAACAGGACTGAATCAAAAATATTGTACACTAGGCAGCATAGGAAGCAATGCGCTCAGAGCTTACTCCACACAGTCAACACAGTACGCATTCCCAATCAAAACTTGTCTAGTATCTAAATAGCAGTAACCACCCCTATGAGCTTTGGTTGGAATGGACCCGCACCCAATTGAAACTATGCAATCAATTTTAGCATCAGGCCACAATAGTTGTGCTTCTCGTATAGTAAAATTAGTAGGATTATTTGCTACAATAGTCCCATCTTGCTAGCAATATACACCACCAGTGTAATCATCCAGATAATATGACGATGTAGATGATGCTCTTATAGCTTGCCATATGTGATGCTTACAACTCTCAATGGAAGCACCAATGGGCTTTTTGCTACCGCTTTCTGTCTGAGGATCGGCAAGGAACTTTTCTATGCAATAAACAAATTTCGTTCCATTGAAAGTGTCTCCATCAATTTCGACACATGTTGACTGTCTAAGGCTGACAGCAGTAGTTTGAAAAACTACTTCATAAGTTAGCGTGCCAAATTGTGAAATAATTCCAATATGTCCTGGTTTGTGAATGTATTCAGGTATAATTCCAATCTTACATCGCAGGCTTGATAATTCTAGGATAATTTGGACCTATGAGCTGAGTTTTTGACTACTTGTTGAGAGTAGCCTTGACAAGAATCATGTCATGCCGAGGAATTCTCTCAGTGATGCAAATAGCCAAATCTAGCTCAACCTCCATTGCCTCCATTATAGTTTTAGCCGTAAAAGGGGAAGGAGCACAAATTACTGTTGCATTAGCCTTTGTTTTAGTTTTTGCCTTCAAGACTTCATCTCCATTGTACTCCAATAGTCGTTCAAGTGGAGCTTCCCTAGAAAAAACCACATTCCCATTGCTTTTCCCCTCAACCTACGATGTAATTATAACTTCAGTCTCATTTTCATGATAAATACCACTACTAAAAGTTGAATCTCCAGTTTCCTCAGTTTCCATTTCCATGTCTTCTTCCTCAGCATGATTTTCAGCAAATCATCTACAAACTTCACTTGAAAACATGTCCTAATCAGCATTGAGATGGTTGAAGATGAAGCCATAAAACCATATGTATGCTTTCCCCTTCAAATACATCTCAGCTATTCCCACCCTCATTTCATTAGCTACTTGATGTAGCTGGAAATAATTTTGGGCTTCCCTCAACCATTCTCTAGGACCTTATCCATTAAAATAAGGGAAGTCTATCTTGGGTAGTTTGGTAACCATCCTAGTCTCTCTGTTTCCTGAGGAGATACCAGAATAAATTTTATTTTTTCTAAGGATATCCCCACTGGTTTGAGATGGTGACCCATATCCTTCTACTTGTTTTTCTTTACCATCAGCCTTACTCCCAGTTAACTGAGCTAGTATGAACACCATAGACTCTTGTGTAGCTTTCATTTCTCCTATCATTTGTTCCATCCGGTCTTATCTAGCACAAACACCATGTAGCATCTGGTCATTTGTTTTAAAGACCACTCCCAAATATAATATTTCCTTGTCCAATCCCTTAAGCTGCTCCTCATTTGATTTGCTTCTAGTTTTTACCATACCCAGTTCACGTAGCTGTTCTGATACCATTTGTAATGGTTGGAGCTCAACTTCTGAATAGGGGGTGAGTATTTATAGAAAAAAATGAAAAAAAAATTTAATTAAAAATAATTCAGTGACCATTTGGTCACTGAATTTAAGTTTTTTTAATAAAAATGGGCGAGCCCACGAGTCGAGCCGCTCGGTCGAGCCCACGAGCCGCTCGACTCGATTGCGACCACTACAATGAGTCCATTAATGAATGCACAAATCTTGAGAGGTTTCAAGTTCATAACAACGGGTTCAGTGGGAATTTTCCTTCTTGGCTATTGTCATTGCCTAAAGTTAAGCTCATTAGAGCTAAAAACAGCAGATTTACTGGGGAAATACCCGATTTATTATTGAGGGCTGCTCAATTGGAGATTTGGAGCAATGGTTTTGGCGGCGAGCCTGAGACGGAGGAGAAGAGAGAGAGTTTTTTTATTATTTTTAATATTTTCATAAATTTTGGATTCATTTGCAATTTATTTTTTATTTTTCTTTTCTTTTTTTTTATATAGGAGGGTATATTGGTCATTTTACATTGAAAATATGTGAAAATGACGTTTTCGACAATGGAACGTTGAAAAATGGGTGAAAATATAAAAAATTGAAACATATGAACATTTTGCACACTACATGCCAAACGTAGGGTTATGAATATTTGGCATGTGAATTAATTCCTTCAATTTGGGATTGCACAACTAGGATCGTATTCCTATTAAGTTTCTCAAAACTCATCGCTTTTCCTTTCGTTCACGGGTTAAGTTCACTTCAGGTCATGTATGAAGGCGTGGTGGTACAAGGGAAGTTGTTTAGCGTTTATAGCATACTAACACGACTTCGGAACGCCACCCTGAAGTGTTTATTTCGATTTTCTAGGTCAAATAAATTGTGTTTAAAAGTCTGATGAGTTTTATATCCATGGGACTTGGAATCACGTTGGTTGGACAATTGTAGAATTAATTATATGGTCATTTTTGTGAACAATGGCAATGTTATCTGAGAAAGCTATTTTAATACACTTTGTTAGTTAAATTGATCTTCTTATAGATGAATTAAGTTGCGAGGTTTTGATATGTCGCATGTTTTGCCCGATAATCGAATTCTCAATCTTTACAAGTGTCATTTTAGAACCCGCAGTAATTTGAATATAAACAAAAGCTATGAACTTAAGTATCATTTCGTGCTCCTAGAACTCAAGATGTTACAATATTCGTCTTCCTTATTTTTGCTTGCATCGTTCGACTTTGAACCATATTTGTTTATCCTCCGAAATTTCACTTTGCCATTTCCATAAAATATGAACTGACTTTACCGCGTTGCTCGAATTCAACTATGAAAACTTCAACTTTCTTGTCAACAAAATCAACTTTAGAGCAATCGTCGGAGTCTATGATTTTCTTGATTGTTTCAATTTCATTGAATCTTGCTTTTTGTTTTGCTCCTTTAAGATCAACTCCTTCTTCACATGTTTTTCCTTAGTTGGTGCTTCCTTGGGATGACCAATCTACTATCCAAAATCTCGAACAATTGCACCCCACTCTTTGTTGTAATGCTTGGCATATGTTAAGTTGGGTTAGTCTCGATCTTGTTGATGAATTGAGAAAGAACCTTAATGGGAAATCTTCCTCTCTTGCGGTGGTTGTTGGAAGTCTGGTAGAGGCGATTGTCATAATTATCCTAATAGCAAGTCATTTGTTAATGACCGATAGGAATACAGGCAAATCATCCTCATCAATTTCGGCAAGTGCATCATGTCATTAAAGCTCCTTGCATTATGTTGAAATTCACGACAAGCAAGTCTTACTTTTCAATTTCGTAGAGGAAATCTCCCATAAAATATTATCCCTTCTCAAGCTCGTTGTTTGTCATCTCGTGTTGCCATTCCTATACTTCTTTTAATTCCATGACAAAATTGAAACAAAGAAAAATAAGTAAAAAATTAAGAACTGTGAATTAAAAGCTTCCTCTATTGTTGTGTGAAAGCCACTTACGTGAATTAAGAAAAGAAAATCGAAAAGATTCATCACGTGAGCATTAAAAGAAATTATATACATGCTCAAATCTGAAGCACACATATTTTTATATCTACGGAGAGAATTTCAGATGATTGTTGATTTGAAATATACTTTTTTATGTAGCTACTGCAAGTGTCAATTTTGATTAGGATATGATTCATAATTGATTAGTTTAGATGGTCCTATCACACACGTTTCAATATGAGAAATTAATTGAATTAATTATAAGTAAACATCTTATTGAATTTTCATCATTATCCTGGTGATTTTAAGCTGATTGTGAAAATTGTCCAAAAATATTGTAATTGATTGAATTTAAGAAAACCTCATTATTTATGTATAATTGACATGTGTGGGTTCTTTCGCAAATTTTCAATCATCCGTTTAAATTTGGTAATTAAATCTTACTTGCATAAAGTAGAGCGCTATTAATTTTCCAAATTTTGGAAATTATATTTGCTGGAATATGAAATGATTGACAATGCCCTCACTGAAATTAAGGTTGCATGAAATTGGAATTTAAAAGATTGTTTTGCCTTAAAGTGAATTAAATGCGTGGAAAATCAATTTTCAAATTTAGGAAAGCAAAAGGACTTACCTAGTGGACTTGGGGATAGTTTGCAATAACCTCCTAAATCCAGTTTTAAAATGAACTCCCCCATGCCTGTCCTTATTTACAGTTATCAAAGTTCATTTTATTGAGGAAAGAATTATTTTAAATAGTGATATGATGCGAAATATATAATTAAAAAGTAAGGAAAATTTATTGTTATGATGGAAAATATTATTTTATTGAAAAATGTGTTGTTGAAAATGAATTTTGAAAAAATGTATTTTAAAAGATCGTGGATGAAACATGGGTATAAACTTGATTTTTCCCCTTTTGATTCGCACCTAGGGTACAATTGTGTACTTGCACTCCACAGACACAGTCAAATCCATCTCTGCACTTGATCGTTTTCTGTGCTTCTTGAGCTTTCTTCTACCAATCAAAATGGCAAGAACCAAGGGAAACAAAGACAAGTTGTAATGGTTGGAGCTCAACTTCAACCAAAACTAACTGAACTTAATCAAAATCAACACCAACAATTTAATATACTAAATTGGGATTCAATAACCCAGCTGCCATTGTATTCATTGAGTTGAAATTACACCAAAATAACAAAATATAAACATAAAAGAGAAACTGAAATGCAAAAAATGGTGAAGAAGGGGAAGAATGGATTCAGTGAAGATGAGAAGAAGAACAACCGAGAAGAAAAAGAGGAAGCAAGAGAACTAGTGAAGAAGATAGTAAAAGGGAAGAAGAAGGGGAATAATAGAATGGTGAAAGAAGAACATAGAAGAAAGAGAAAGAATGGCAGGAGATGGATTTGTAACCACGTTCAATTCATCTATATCCCGTTTACAAAGTTTCAATACAACCTATATAGGCCAGAAAAATAAAGGGCTTTGGGCTAGCCCACAATAAAACAAGTCCAACTAGATAAAAGTAAATAGGCCAATATATACCTAGTTAGCCCATGAAACAAGTGAGGCCAAGACGACTTATCCACTACTACAAAACCTATTCATCGAAATTCACGACAGTGTATTCCGGTGACTCAAGCCCAGATGCCAAATGAGCCCATTCAATTTGATATTGAAGATGAGAGGTCTGTTATCCTATATAATCCTACTGCAACAACCCCTGGGTCCAAAATTTTTGAGGAGAGCACACATCATGCTACAACACGATGAATCAGGTGACAGAATGACCCTATTTCTTACCTAGTAGTCAGTACCATACGTCTGGGAACAATGGAAAAGAATAAGAACATGTTGCAAAAAAGAAGATCAATCTTGACTCTATTGAGAAGGTTCCAATACCCACAAAACCCACTGTTGAGGAAAATCAGACCACTAAAACTCATGCACTAGTTCCTAATGAGACTCAAAAATCAAGCTCCAAATTTGAGTCTTATGTTAAAGATTCTACTATATCTACTCCACCGCCAAAAAGGATAACTACGAAGGATGGGAAAACGAAAAGTTAGAAAGAATACTGAAATCATTATTCCAACTTCAGCACCTTCTAGTACAAGAGGTTGAGCTTACAGAGTGCTTGGTACATTTACAAGAGGTAGACACTCTGTGACCCCCTTTAACTATTGCTTCCTAATCCAATGAGACTCTATTTGTGTCTTTCACTGCACATAAAAAATTTCTAAAGGAGTTTACAATAGTTCTGGAAGAATTTGCAAGAGTATGGTTTGATGAATTGGTTAGTTTTCATAGGTTGGAAAAGCTGTTAACCTTCAACGAAAAATTCAATGAGACCATTGTAAAAGAGTTTTACTCCAGCATCCCCAAAAGTATTGGCAAGACTGGAATATAGGTGGAGGACCTATGTGAGGGGGAGATTGATCACTTTTAGCCCATTAGTACTTAGGGACTGGTTAGGGATTGATGAAGTTGTTGAAGGCGACGATGACGAACTGAAAAATGATGATGTGGCCTTGGAGTTAATTGGGATCAACTGGCCAGACAAATTTGAAAATCTACTTGTCCCCAGACTATTGTCAAAATACAAAATCCATTTCAAAATTCTGATCTATAAACTTGATCCACTTACCCACCGCTCTGACTTATCTGATGAAAGGGCAACGATGTTGTTTAAATTGGGGACAAAGGTTGGTCTAGACTTGATAAGGTTGATATTTGAAAGAATTGTGTACGAGGGACTAAGAAGAGCAAAGCAATACAAGCTGCCATACCCCAGTTTGATCCACCACTACGTAGCTGATTTGGGCATACATGTACTGCATATAGACATATTTTCCATAGCTATACCTATTATGGAGATGTCAGAATTTGCAAATGTGGATGGCGTATCAACTTTAGTCTCTAAGGATCCAAGACATATGCTACCCAATAACAATTCAGAGATGCAACGGCCCCGGTCTCTATAACAAAGTCCACTTTGGGTGGGCCTATGCTTACTTACCCTCTCACGACTTTCTATCCCGTTCTTCAGGATTCAAACCCAAAATTTCTGCCTAATGAGAGATTTAAGTTGAATTTTGATACCAATTGGGCTATTTGTCCAATTTCCAAGCTCCGATGCTCTCAAATCAGGTAGAAAGACAATTACATTATTTAATATTATTATTATATGATGATGATTATATTTAACCATGTTCACTATGTTTACGTATGTTTAGAGCTTGCTAGTTTATGAAAATTTAACCATGTTCATGTGCGATTATGTGAATACATATGTACGAAATTATGTTCAAAGAAGTTAGAATTTTGGTTAATTATAAAAACATGTTTATTTATGTACAAGTTCCTCTTTATGTGTGCCTAA
Organism: Fraxinus quadrangulata; assembly: GCA_903798255.1. Taxonomy (NCBI): domain Eukaryota; kingdom Viridiplantae; phylum Streptophyta; class Magnoliopsida; order Lamiales; family Oleaceae; genus Fraxinus; species Fraxinus quadrangulata. The sequence continues at coordinate 15,543 of CAIGRB010034774.1, read as the reverse complement.
TTAGGGAAACTTCCAAAATTTTGAAAGTGTATATTTATAAAAGTTTAAATTTTGAAAAAAAATTTAGTTATGAAAATGACAATTTTATGATGATGTGACTTTAGGCTATTGAGTACGTTATGGAATATATGATACCTATGAGAGAAGTCAAGCTTAGAGAATTTCTCGATCAAATAATAGTCTAATTAGGAAAAAAATATACCTCTAAATATTTCCATTTCCTTTACTTATTGTTCGAGTTTTATTGGTTTGTATATTCGCAAAGCTGAAGGGTTTTATCAAAAAGACTTAAACTGTTTAAGGAGTGCTTGTGATTTAAGTGGTCTACTTGTGAGCCCCCTCCTCACCTGGGAGTCACTCAGTCGAGTGTTATTCATGTGCATAAGATAAAAAACAATAGTTCAAAACCTACTCCAAATTTAATAAGATTTCCAATTCATTATCAAATTTTTTTAAGAATATTCGATTTTAAAAACCTTTATTTTAAGAATTCCTAAGTTACGAAACATCTATTTATATTTTAAAAAAATAATGTTCCTATTTCATAAAAGAAAATATACTTTTCAGATATTGTTTCCACTTTAAGAAACTTTTAAATTGAGAGACTTCTATCATTTTGAGTCCTAAGTATGAATAGTAATACTGATTAAGCATTTTATGCCTTTCGTACATGGCTAGAGGTCCAGCCAGATAAAAAGAGAAAGGATTAGGAAACAAAATCGATCAAGGGTCTTGTACCCCACTTAGATTTTATACAAGGCACATAACATTTAGATGTTATTAAATCCATTTACTAGGGGCTCTAGTAAATGAACATGAGTTTAGCAAGGATAAGACATGTTTCTCCTCTTCAGAACCCTTACTGAATATTGGAGAGACTTCGCTGAACAAATGGATTTTATGTATGACCTATAGATATCTACTAAACTCCTTATTAGCAGCCTTAGAGAAATGCAGATGATCAATAACATGGACTATAGAGTCATTGAAAGGTCCGAGGGGTACGAACCAGACTACCACCAACACCAGTCTTTTATTGTGCTCGGTGGGAGCGATCATGAGAAAATACCAGATGTGGAAAATGTGGGTAACATAATAAAGTATATGCCTGGAACCTCGAACGAGGAAGAAGACCGTTCAGAGGACCTAGAACTAAACCATAATAAGAGCAGTAGGAGAAACTAGTAGACTATAGTTTTATGTTTAGGTTCTTGGTTTATTAAATGATTTCCCATGTTTGTTTAGACACTTGTTATACCTTGTGATCCTTTTATTCAGTAGATTTTCCTTTTTACTTGGACGAAGGGAATGCCCTTCATACCTTTATGAAATCATTAAGATCCTATAAATTAAAGATGCAATTTTTCTTATTCAATCTTTACTTATTTTATTATTATTTATTAAAGTTATGATACCCTGATATACGAGAACAAATAAAAATGGTCAATAGCCCCAGCATCTCCAACCTAGTAGCATTGACACACAGTTTGCTCAACAATTTCTAGCTATGATGAGCACGTTTATCCAAGCAACATTGCCACTGCAAACACCACCACAATAAATGACATTGCTGCCGCTTCAACTGCAGGCACCAATGGCGAGAGAAGACAACAGAAATACTACTGCTATTGTTATGGAACTTTACAGGAAACAACATCCCCAACCTACAAAGGTAGTATCGACCTACTGGAAGCAAAAGATTGATTTTTGACCTCATTGACTGTCCATATAGTAGAAAAGTAAATTATACGACATTCATGCTTAAGAAAGGTGACATACACTAGTGGGACTCAACCTCAAGATCAAGGGCTAGTGGACACATTTCGACATGGAACGAGTTCAAGAAACTTTTCCTGAGGAAGTACTACCCCACAATTATCAACAATAAGAAGGAGACAGAGTTCCTTAATTTAGTTTAGGGCTCGATGTCCTTAACTGAGTATGAGAAGAAATTTGAGGAATTATCACATTATGCCCCTAACCTTGAAGACACGAAAGAGAAGAAGGCGGGATGTTTTGAAGAGGGGCTGAAAGATAACCTAAAGTAGGTTGTGGTAGTATTTCAACTGGAAACCTACCATGAAGTGTTAACAAAGCGCAGTTGGTAGATTTCAAGCATCACACAAGTGGGGAGAACAAGCAGCATGTACAGCTAGAAAAGTGCAAGTTGGAGGATTACAAAGGAAAAGGGAAGCATATTTCGTAAAGAAGTATAAAGGAGACCAAAGTGTGAACAATTATTTGTAGTTTCCAACTTGCGGTTAGTGCAAAACGCATCATGTTGGAGTGTGCCTCATGGGGATCGATGTATGCTTCAATTATGGTGAACTAGCCACATAGCAAAGACCTAAGACATGGAAGCAATAGCAGCAACAAAGAATTATGCTATGGTACATAACATTTTACATAATATTTAACATAATTTCCAAATGTTGAGCCCACAGGCCCCCCCAATAGGAAGGTACCATTTGGCGATTATGTCAACATCTATGTAAAGTGCTATGTACCGATAGCACTTCTCAGCAACAAAAGCCTGGTATCTCCCTAGAGGCCAAGCTAGGGTGTCACAGAGCAGGAAGAGGACTTGGATCGCAACGTCTTAGTGGGTAACATCATTATATCTTGCACTTTTGCTTATATTTTGATTGACTCTGGTTCCATGCATTCTTTTGTATCTCATAAGTTTGTGAGCAAACTCAATAAACCTCGTGAACATACAAGTACTCCCTTAGAAGTTGCTATGCCCTCAGGAGAAGTGTTAAGTGCAGACCATATAGTGAGAACAACTAAGATAGAGATTGATGATATATCCTTAGAAGTGAACTTATATATCTTAAACATGCAAGAGTTCGACGTGATTTTAGGAATTGACCAATTTTCTAAGAATAACGCAACTATTCTATGTTTCGAACGAGAAGTGGTTTTTAAGTATCCTGGAGAGATAGAATGCCTTATTTCAGTAACTAAGATAAAAACCCTACCCCGTATCATTTCGGCATTGAAGACTAAGAAATTCTAAAAGTCAGAAGGTTGTAGTGGATTCTTGATGTCAATAATAGCTAAAATAGATTAAACACTAAGAGTGTGTGATGTTAAGGTGTTACAAGAGTTTCCAGAAGTATTTCTCAATGATTTGGATGAAATGCCACCGGAACAAGAAGTGGAGTTCATGATTGATCTGATTCCTGACTCTGCACCCATTTCTAAAGCTCTTTACAGGATGGTGTCAAAGGAGTTACATAAACTGAAAGCCCAAATAGAGAAATTGTTGGGATAGGGATTCATTCGATGTAGTGTTTCATCAGGGAGAGATCAGTGTAGTTTGTCATGAAGATGGATGGGACAAGGAAGATATGTATCTACTATTGAGAATTGAATAGAATCACCATTAAAAATACTTATCCCATACCCAGAATTGAAGACTTGTTTGATCAACTATGAGGGATCAGAGTATTCTCTAGATCGACTTAAGGTTCGGATATCATCAGTTGAGGATCAAATCTAATGATGTCTTAAAGATGGCCTTTAGAACTCGGTATGGTCACTATGAGTTTTTAGTTATGTCGTTTGGCTTAACAAATGCTCCTGGAGTTTTCATGGATTTGATGAAATGCATTTTCCATGAATGTTTGGACCAATTTATCATTGTATTCATCAATGACATCTTGATCTTCTCTTAGAGTGAAGAAGAGCACGAAAAACATTTGAGAATTGTGTTAGGAATCCTGAGAAAGGAATTTTATTTATTTTTTATTTATTTATTTTTTTTTGCAAAAGAAATGTGAACTTTGGTTAGAACGGGAGGTACTTCTTACACATGTGATCACAACACAGGGAATAGAGATGGACCCAAGTGAAGTAGAGACAATATTGAACTGTTCACAGCCAACCAATGTAGGAAAGATTAGCAGCATTCTGGGTTTTGCAGGGTATTACAGGAGGTTTATTAAGGGGTTCTCCAAATCATCAGGACCATTAACACAACTAACTCGCAAAAGTGTAAAGTTTGAATGGACGGAGAAATGCGAACCCTATTTTGAGGAATTAAATAATAGACTAATCATGCAATAGTTTTAACCATACTTGGAGAATTGAAAAGTTTTGTAATATATAGTGATGCATCCAAGTTGGGTATTGGATGTGTTTTGATGCAACACGTAACGTAGTTGGTTATACATCGAGATAGTTGAAGCCTTATGAGCAAAAATATCCCACATATGACTAAGAATTGGCTGCGATAGCTCATACCTTGAAGATTTGGATGCATTATTTGTATGGAAGAAAGTGTAACATCTATACAGATCATAAGAACCTCAAATATATCTTTACTCAAAAGGAGTTGAACATGATAAAGAGGAGATGGCTTGAAATAGAAAAAGATTACGATTATAATTCATTACCACCCAGGAAAGGCAAATGTAGTGGCTGAGGCCTTGCATAGGAAGACAATGGGACAAGTGGCGATGTTTACAGCACAAAGGACTTTATGGAGAGAATTTGAGAGATTAAGTCTCGAAGTGGTCGCTACTCTATCTAATTTTGTACCTCGAATAGCTGCACCTTCGGTTAGACCAACTTTCCATGATCGGATTAAGAGTCATCAAAAAGGTGATCAATCATTTGAGTTTATCAAAGCTGTGATTAACACAAAAAGGGGAAAGATTTTACCATAGCCGAAGATAAGGCACTTTATTATCAGGGATGCCTGTGTGTACCGAATTTTGAGGAATTGAAAATTGAAATCTTGGAAGAAACCCACTCTACTCTATATTCTATACATCCAAGGAGTACAAATATGTATTCTGACCTAAGAGCAGTGTTTTGGTGGAAAAATATGAAAGAAGATGTAGCTAAATATGTAAAGAAATGTCTGACGTGTCAGCAGATGAAAGCCGAACGTCAACGACCATCAAAGTTGTTACAATCATTAGAGGTTCCATAATGGAAATAGGAACATTTGATAATAGACTTTGTTGTAGGATTTTCGAAGCCAGTAAAAGGACCAAGGCTATTCGGTTGATTTTCGGACGATTAACCAAGTCTGCCTAATATTTACCTATTCGCATAACATTTTATATGGAGCAATTTGCATAGTTATATGTTAAGTAGTGAGACTACACAGTGTCCTAGTTCCAGTTGAATCTGATAGGAACCTAAGGTTCACATCCAACTTTTGGAAGAGTTTTCATCGGTTATGGGAACTAAATTAAATTGTAGTACAAATTTTCACCCTCAGACGGATGAACAGTCAGAAAGAACAATTCAAACATTAGAGGATATGCTACTATTATGTGTCCTGGAGTTTGATGGACATTGGGAAAAGTATCTACCTTTAATTGACTTTTCATCTAACAATAACTACCAGCCTCCATTGGTATGGCACCCTATGAGGCTTTGTATGTGAGGAAATGTAGATCACCTATTCATTGGGATGAGATTGGCGAACGTAAGATCTTGGGCTTAGAAATTGTGGATGTAACAGTACAAGCAATTGACAAGATCAGAGTTAGCATGAAAAAGGCTCAAGATAGACAGAAAAATTATGCAGATAAAATGAGAAAGAACTTGGAATTTGTGATTGAAGATAAGGTACTCTTAATGGTTACACATATGAAGTATTATGATTTGGTAAAAATGGTAAGCTCAGATCAAGATACATTGGTCCTTTTGAAATTTTAAAGCGAATTGGAAATGTTGCAGACCAGTTAGCTTTACCACCAGAACTTTTAATAGTATATGATGTCTTTCATGTATCAATGCTCAGAAACTATGTCCCTGACCCAACTTATGTGGTGAGACATTAAATGTTAAATATTCAGCTGAACCTGAATTACGAAGAAGTACCACTATGAATCATAGCTCACAAAGTACAGAATTTTCGCAACAAAGAGATATGCTAGTTAAAGTGTTATGGCAACATCATTCAGTAAAGGAGGCCACTTGGGAATGCAAGAAGGAAATGCGATCTAAATATCAACAACTTTTTGCAAACAACGGTTGAGATAATTTTTGAGGACAAAAATTTTGTTTAGGTAGGAAGATTATAACATCCGAAAACAACTTAAGTAGTCATTAGAATTGCATTATTCGGCTAGAAGTAAGTATTTTTTTAAATAATTTGGGGACCTAATTAAATGTTGACCAATAGTGTATGATCATAGAGCAATTTCTTTTACACATGTGCAGATTTTTCCTTGGCTAAATCTTAGTAATATGATTGCATGATTGATTTAAATATTGCATGTCAATTAACCTTGTTATTTATGAATGTGTAATTAGCAATCTCATATTTTTATGTGGTATGTTAGAATATTTATTTTGACATAATTTAAATCAAATGTTTAATTATATGACAATATCTTATTAGTAGCAATTATATATTTATTAATATAGTTAATTGGGTAATTAGTTGAGTGATTGATTACACATCTATATGGAAAAACGTATGGCATTGATAATGGAATGAATGGTGGTACCAAAAATAGGCAATAGAGCCAAATCTTAGAGACCTCTATTTATATCCTATCATATCACTTACAGTCACACACAACTTATCTTGTACTTTACTTTTTTCTTTCTTTTTAACTCATCTTCCATATACACTTTCACATTATAAGGTTTAGCACGGTGTCCAAGAATTTTGGAGTGAAAGTCTAACAAGACAATTTCTTCGATTTACATTGATCTTCTTTCATACAATTGTAAGTTTAGTAGTACGAATTGTTCTTTTAATATTTGAATTACGAAAATTTATGTTATGAATATAATGATACCGAATCCAAGTTATGATTATTATATGAATCCTGTATGTGTAAGTTCAAAAGACAGGAATTTAGTAGTGCTACACATGGGGATTATAGCCATGAAGTTCGATTTTAAATTCTCGTGTCTCCATATGTATATTATGAATTTTCATATTTAAATAGGAGATGCAATTCATTACTACTATTTATTCAGATTTATGTCTCATATGTATATGTCAAAATTTTTATAGGTAACTAAAAAAGCGAGTTCGAGGCGATTGGAGGTAGATCGTGCTTGTGTGGGTAAAAATGAAGAATAAGTTATGTAGTTAATGATTTTAATAATGTTCATTTTATTTTTCTCAAAACTAATTTTTAATCCTCGTAAGCTAAGTAAATATTATGTTTTTTTCTGAATCACTTGACAGTTGAGTCCTAATCATGCTGCACTAGAGGCACATGGTTCTGACCTCCTTCTAGGCCAGATTGAAGCTGTTGACACAAACGTGGTGGTGATTCCAAAAGACCAGTGCATAGAAATCTAAGATGCAGTGATGATCTCTGGTTTTGTCCTCGTAACCTCTAACTTCCTGATCTAACTATTTGTTGGTCCTGTATAATATCTTCTAACTGTTTCATTCATACACTTGAATGACTGTATAACTTGATATACTCGTGTTTGGTTGGTGTGTTCCCTCCCCCCATCTTGATAGTGCCCTTTTCATTTCAAAAAAATGGAGTAGGTTTTGATGGATGATGGGTGAAAAACAAGAAATCAGTATGCCTAGTGTCAATTTGAATTGGTTTAAATTTGATGAACTTCTCAAGTTACAGTGTTGATGTATTACGTTATGCCATTGTTGTTATATTGCGTAACTGCTTGTTTTACATTCCCTACATACTATGTGCAACATTGGTTGATTCATAATTTTCAGTTCATAAGTTGTGTGAGCTAGGGGGAGTTGTGTGTTCCATGAGCGAACTCACTGAGGGAGAGTATTTCATAGTTCATGTACATGATTTGATCAACACACACTCACAAACATGACATTAAAATCCAAAATTGGTTTTTCAAATTAAGCTACGGTAGAGGAAATTGTTGGGAAAATATTTTATATATTTTTACATATTATTTTTATTGGCTTACATAATATAGATTGATTTTAAAATTTCAAGAAAAATTGCAAGAAATGTGAAAATAGGATATAGGTCCAAATAGGATGGTAGCTATTTCAACATAATAATGTGGTTGCGAATTTTAGGGTTTTAACACTCGAAACATGACACAATTTTCTGTTACAATATTGTAGCTAATACAAATTATTCATTTACCATCCCAGATATTATTTCATAGGTTACTTATTAAATTTAACGAAATATTGGTTTAATATTAAACTTTCCTTAAGTTTATTTATTACCATGTCAAATAAATCTCGTACGATATGATTATATATTTACCGCGTTTACTTGTTAACTTTTAGGTAAATCTTAATTTGAATCTTATGCATTTCTTTACACAAGTAAAAGAACAAATCGAGAAGTGAATTAACTACTTTGAAAAATTCTTAAACCTGTTCGCAACTTTTGTGCAAAGGACTGGGCAACGACCATTGGACTATGCTTCACTGACTATATTCAAAGCAGATTGCTATTCTTCAACGGTATTGTAGAAAACAAACCAAAGCATGAATGTTAAATCATATTCAAAGATCAAGGTCCTTGGCGTCAGTTAAGAATAGTGATTCTTAATTAAGTGGTGGTTACGACTGAGTACAATAGTGAAGTAGTGACAAAGTGAAGATCGAGGGTTTGATTCTACTTCTAAAATAAATAGAAAGAAAACAAGAGAGTTGTTCTTAGATTTCTTTTGATTGTTATTTGTTAATTTTGCGAAATTATAAAATCGAAACTATTGTCTTTTTTATCATTTTATTTAGTGTATTGTTTGACTCATGGCATAGGGGTTCGTGGATGTTTCAGTTTGAGGTTTACCACATTACATCCCGTGTTCATGTTTTAATATGTTAATTATTTTTTTGTAACTGATTAAGACCTTAGAACGCAGATACAATTTGCACGGTGCAGTCAGAACTGTTAAAAATTTGATCATGGATATTCTGACTGCCTGTTGTCCACTGTCTAATTGAATAATTAAAATGTAATTTAAATACCCTAGGTTTTAGAATTTACAATAATGGTGTTTCTGAAGAAAACTTAGGCATATATTTGAAATTGTTCGTTCTCTCATTTTGTCTACCAAAGTTCCTAGTGAATTCAGGATAAAGACATCCTTGCTATTGTTCATTTAATCATTAAAATCCCATCGTCTCACACTTTCGATTTGTCATATTTTTTGAAACATTGTATAGGCATCCTCCTATTTATTCCGACTTGAGAATTTTTGATTGCACTTATTTTTTTCTTCATTCTAAGGTAGAACATATCAAGTTGGCTTTACACTCTATTGTTTATGTATTTTTAGGATATGCTTAGGGGCACAAGGTTACCCTCTTTTTGATCTTTTCAGTCAAAAATATATGTCTCTCGTGACATTTATATGGAACTATTGTTGGTTATTTGGTATATCTCATTATTCTTATCCATTTATTGCCTATGTTATTTATATTATGAGTCTGTTGCATCTCCTAATACAGTTCATTGGGATTTTGTTGTTTGTATTTTGCACTATTTTTTGGAACTTGGTTTCAAAATATTTTATTTTTGTTGACCTCATCTTCATAGCTACGTGCATTCTCTGATAGTGATTGGGCTAGTGACCAAACTAATGTAAATTCACCACTAGTTTTTGTGTTCCCTTTTTTTTTGATAATTCTCGTATCTCCTGGAAGAGTAATAACATAGCTTTCGTTTTGCAATCTTCTACAAAAAGTAAGAATCGTGCTATTGGTTATGTTTGTTACATGCAGCTATAGATATTACTCTTTCCACTCCAACTCCTATATATTGCAATAATAAGGTTACTATTCAAATATCTTACAATTCTATGTTCTATGAGTAGACGAAGCACATTGAAATTGATTATCATCTCATTTGTCACTGCCTTTAGGTTGGCACTATTACTATACGTTTTTTCGATGCAACTTGCTGACCTTTTTACGAAGCTGCACCCAGATAGTTTTTCATTGTTTTATTAACAAATTCTCGTTGCTTCTTGTTGTCATGTCATGAGTTTGGGGGCATGTTAAATAATTAGTGTTTGTACTTACGTTATTTTATATTGCTAAAAGGGTGTAATTGTCATTAGTTTGGTTAGGATAGTTTTGACATTTTACTTGCTAGACAATTTAGATCTTTTCATTCTCACTTTTGCATGACAAGTTTGTTTGGTTGTATGAAACCCTAGCCCCTTTCTCTATTTCTTTCCAGTTTGCTTACATTTACACTATCAACAATGTCATACTTAAGAATTTTTCATGAGTTTAGTGTCTACGGTCGTCCAGTTGAGAATATACTTCATTTTGTATAGCCATAATCAATGGTTATATTCGATAAAGAACACTTGATCATTGTTGGGGTTAAATTCAAGGATATAAAGGAGGTTCTTTGAAACCTTGAGCTCACCGGAATTAAGAAAGAACATTATGAATGTCTTGCGTGTGAATTAATTCCACTTAATTGGGATTGTACAACTAGAATCGTACTCCGATAAAGTTTTTCAAAACTCATCGCTTTAATTTCCTTTCCTCCACATGTTAAGTTCAAGTTGTGGATAAAGGGTGGGTTGGTGGTACTAGGGAAGTTGTTTAGCATTTATAGCATACAAACACGACTTCGAGAGGTCACCCCAAAGTGTTTATTTTGAGTTTCCAATTCAAAAAAAAAATCGGGTTTAAAATTTTGATGAGTTTTCTATACATGAGACTTGGAATCACATTGATCGAATAATTGTAGAATTAGTTATGGTCATTTTTTAAAACAATGACAAAGTTATCCGAGAAAGCTATTTTAATACACTTTGTTAGTTAAATTGATTTTCTTATAGATTGTCAACTTGAAATGAAGTGTACAAACCTGACTAGCTATGGCAAAGAGTAAAGCTACATGCGAGGGGAACGAAGATACTGATGGCTCACCTAAATCTTGCGAACCATTTTTTATAATTCAGACTCACTATAGGCTATCAATAAAAGGCACGTGGGCCAATGAATAAAATGTGATTCTTAATCGAATATGTTATAAGATAGCCAACGTGGAGCTGCTATCTGTTATTCTCTCAAAAGAAAAAACCAAACTATCCCAAAGATTGGAAGTAAATCTATAAATACCCTCTCATTTGAAAAGAAGCACATGCAATTCAAATATTTCCCTCTCAAGTAACTATTTTTCTTCTTGTTCCAGTTTGAGCATCAAAATTAGTGAGTTTAGAAATTAAAAATCATAACTAGATGAGTAGGATTTATTGATCCATTAGTATCGTCAACAAATTGGCGCTGTCTGTGGAAAACATGAACAAAGTAAACTGTGAATTCCACGTTTTAGTTTAGAAATACACAAGATCTAAAGAAATGAAATATTCACGAAAAGTCTGAGCATCAGCAGGAACACCAAAGAACGAGAATCTTGCTTTCGTCGCATATTCCTTGACAATGAGAGCACAAAAATATGCTATATGATGAAACGTTCAACCAAATGCAAAAAAAATAATGCTTGGATCCTTGTGTTGAATCATCACAGCTCCACCTGAGGAGGTCCAATCCTCCATTGACAAGCTACTCTGTTAGTGGAGATAGTAAAGGAGCCCCAAGCATACCAAGGAAATTGATCGATTCCCATATAAACTAGAAATTGATCGATTCCCATATAACTGAGTGAACATCAAAGGTGGTGTTTCGCGCGGGTTGTCGTAACAATTAAAAAAGGTTCAGACGATTATATAAGGAACAAACATCTTGAAACAAAGCCCCAAAAAAGGGTGTTTTATTTGGCAAAAATTTATAAATCGGAAATAAACAGATTACCTCCAAGGGACGCAAGCACACGAGTACTAAAAGAAGCATTTTAAAGTTCAACTAAAAAATTGAAATTACATATTCTCTGTTGAAAGTGTTTGATTTGTGGTCTTTTCTTCTATGTTTTCTCTTCCTTTTTATACTTCTTTGATAGTTTCTTTATGAAGAATTGCTTGGTGCTCTGTAATTACCCACTTTCTTTATGATGGTCGATTTGTCGTGAAACTGTCATCTCTAACTGTTGCCATTACTCTTGTCATTCAACCACCCACAACTAGGATCCTTGGATCGTGGGGTGTGATGGGATTGCTCAATAACTGCTTCAATAAAAGATGTTCTGGATAACCACAATATCTCATGTTTGCTAAGATCCTGGACGATA